>APFE030326437.1:6023-26579 GCA_000404065.3 Pinus taeda | reverse complement strand
TGTAAATCTAAAGCTCCTGATAAAGGAAAGGGATCTGATGATGCTCCTTCTACAGAGGCGAAAACCACCTCAGATGAAGGTGGGGATGTGTACTTGGCTTCTTCAAGTACACATGTAGATCATGAGGCATGGTTAATTGACTTGGGTGCATCCTTTCACTTCACTCCCCATAGAGAGTGGTTCTATGAGTATGAGAAATATGATGGTGGTGATGTCTTCTTAGGAGATGATAGGAAGGCTAGAATCATTAGTCGCAGAAAAGTAAAGTTGAAGTTGCAAGGTGGAAGGGTTAGAACCCTTCCGGGTGTTCTGCATATTCCTGCGTTGGCCAGAAATCTGATTTCTGTAAGCAAGTTGGATGATGCAGGTGTAAAGACAGTGTTCGAGAATGATACCTGCAAGATGGTTCGAGGAGCACTGCTATTGATGCGGGGAGTTCGAATTGGAACTCTGTACAAGCTTCAAGGTAGCACTGTTGTTGACGGGTGCAATAGTTCTATGGTTCCTGAAAATGGAGCAGAAAATCTAGTGGTCTCTAGAGAGAAGACAATGTGAGCTCTGAGAAGTTCTCTTGGTGTAGAGAAACAATGGGTGTTTCAGGGCTGGAAAAATGACTAAGCTCTGCTGTGGCCCCCTGTGGAAAGAAAACAACAAGTGGGAGATTGTTGGTTTGTGTTATATTCTTTCCACGACTAACCTACGTAGTGAATCGGGGGATTAGAGGGGGGGCGGAGCCCCCCCTTCGTTGCGCCGATTGCGCAGCGGGGGGGTCACAAGGGGGATGGCAGCCCCCCCTGTCTGGGGGGTTTGAGGGGGGTGGGTAACCCCCCTCTACGGGGTCCGGGGCAGCGCCCCGAGAAAATTTTTTTTGGACCCTATATTAGGTTGGGCGAACCTACCTATGGTTTTTAGTCCATGGTTTTGGACACGATGGTTTTTCGGTCCATGGTATTGGATGCTTCGGCATGTATAAATATGTATTGTAAAATTGAAAGGAACATAATGAAAAATCAAGCTGGTAGTCTCGGTTTTGGGATCCAGGGGAAAATCTCTATGCATATGTGTTTTATGTGTTATGCTCTCACATTTTTTATTTTTCTGTGATTTAGAATTCGTATGCAGGTAATTTCTGTACGGGGTTAAAACCTACATTCTTCTTGAGAAATTATTATTTGTTTTTGCGCTTAAAGAGCTGAGTGTGTTGTTGCGTGTCTGGTTACCTGAGTTGAGCAGAAGTTGAGCAAGAGTTTTTGAAGAGAGGGTTAGGAAACATCATGACTACAACATTGCCCATCCTTGCTATAGCACCCAAGTCATTGAGACCAAAGTCTACTACCTCCATAGTAGGAGAGAGAAAGCAAAAAAATCTATAGAAACCCTTGGTTTGGAAATCACCCTGAAATATCCCAAATGAGCAAAGGAAGAAGGATAGAATAGATAAAAAGGGCAGCCTATGGAACCTCAGGACATGGACGAAGAAGAAATGAATGTGGGGATTGAGGATATCAATTCAAAAGGTGCAAAATCAATTTATAGGATGCCACTGTATATACCCCCATGGAAACCAGCTGCTAAAGTAACTAGGGATCCCGACTCTGTGAAATTCAAGGCATTTTGAGGGTGACTTGTTGGCCTAGTTACCATTTCTGAAGATGGAAGATTGAGATTTCGGTGACCATGAGAAGTTTCCCCAGCTCGAGCCTAGAAAGTACTTAAAGGTGGTCTACTATGAAGGGGTGGGTGTTACAAGATTTGAACTGATGAAGTGGGTAGCCGGTATTGAGCACACAGGGTTTCTCAATATGCTGTATGTCCCACATTTTAGCTACAACATTATTAATACCATTTGTGTGTGCTAGTTGTTAGCGTTGGTTCATGATGGGTGTCTCTAGATGGGAGGGCCCATTCCAATTGATGATACGCTGATATGCAGAATCACAATGCTGCCATATCAGGGTGTGAACCCCACAGATTATTTTATGGGGAAGTCACAGGAGAAAAGGGTCATGGACCAAATGAAAAGTGACTTTGGGTTGGTGAAGAAGTCATGGAGATATGCCATTAGTTCCATATTAGATGAAGCTATGCAGTTTGCTGCACAAACCTTGGCATGAAAAATCATGAGAAAGTGTCATGCTGATCAAGTTCTAACATCAATGGTATCCTTAGCTGTGTAGTATAGTGAGGGGGTCCAATTCAATTGGGTGAAGTACCTCTACTATGAATTCTTGGATTATTGTCATGAAGTGCAGGAGGAAGGAAAAGAAATCCACTACACATGTTTGCTATTATTGATCATGTTGATAGCTTGGAGGATGCCAAATTCCCTATGATGGATCCAGAGTTGTGCGAGGCTGCCAAATTTGCCTCAATGTGGGAAACAAAGGACCCTTCCTAGATCATTGAAAATAAGATGTTCTAGGTAATATTTGAAATGGAATTGTGAATGGTGATTAACTAGAAGCCAAAGTTGTCACCTTGTTTTTTCAAATAATATTGACACATTTCACATTTTAAGGTCGATTTCCATCATGTATACATCCTTATGAGGCACAATTTGACAAATAAATGGACAATGTCGCTGAAGACGATATCACATAGTTAGTCCTTCAGTGGCCGACTGATTGGATCCTTCCAACAGATATTTTTGAAGGTATAACAGGGACTAATGCAAAAGGTGTGGCGGACACTAGTAAAGAGGCATAGAAGAAAAGAAGATGGTCACCATTGAACTAGAGAAGAAATTGTATAGGAACCAGAGGACGAGCACGATGAAGAGAAGCATATAGAAGAACTGGATCAGGATATTGAAGACTCCTTTGTAGAACCGGAGAATGTTGATTCTCCATTTATTCTTAAATGATGACAAATGTCAGGTGTGGGAGGCACATGAAAGAAGCCCAAGTCTAATAAGTTCACTGGTGTGGAGGCCATGCTCCTCACTAAGGGGGAACTTGATGTAATTGGAGATCCTGTTAGGTCCATGGCAGAAGATATTTGGGGCGACATTGAAGAATAGTATTAGCCCATTTTAACGAAGGTCCAGGTGGGACTCAAAGAGTTGCAGGTTTAGGTGAGCCAGTTTCAAGCGAGCTAGTTTTGAGCGAGCGAGAAACCAACAACATGGGGTAGTGCACAATTGGTCCTCACTTCAAAGCTCCACGTTGTACCACTACCTGATGGATCCTTACATATGAATGATGTTGTAGAATGGGAGAGTTTCCAGCTGCATAAAGATGCAAGTATTAACCTCGAGGTGATCCCCCTATCCACATTACATGAGCTACCCCAGGTTGTAGTAGATGAGCTTAAGGTGCAAGAGAATCGAGCTCTGATGGTGATCAAGGATGTGAAGATCACCAACCAATAAATGTGTGATGAAAAGCACAAAGATCTCCACGATCTTGATGAGGCTAGTACGAGAGGAGCGTAATTAGAGCAAGCCATTTCCAGAGTATGCAGTGAGCTTCATGAGCTCCAGATTAAGTCTGGGGCCACTTTTAAAGAAAAAGTGCAGTGGCTGGAAGATGCAATTGGAGAATCAAAGGTGCAGGTGGATAACATTCATTTTGATCTGCAACTACAAATTACTGAGCTTCAACTGAAGTTGCAACATGCCACACCATGAGAGATTCGAGAGTAGTGTGAGGCTCCCATTAGAGGAGATAGGGAAAAGCTTGATGCAATAGTCAAAGAATGTAGCCAGTTGTTCGAAGAGACTTTGGCGCCGTGGGCCTTGTTGCAGGAGGACCGAAAGATGAAAAATATTCAAGTTGCCATTCGGGATAAGCAGTTCCAGTATGATGAGATAAAGACAATGTGTGCACCTTAACCCCTGTGCAACGGTTCACCCGATTGAAAGAGGGGACATCCCTACAAGGACAAATCAAGGAGCTACAGAAGAAGATGTAGATTATCTCTGCATGGATGCAGCCATGGGAAGAAGAAGCAGGGAAGCTATCACAGACTGTGGAAGGCACATAGATCCACAGTGTACTAGCTGAGTTACTCGAGGACGAGTCACATAATTATGTTGGGGGCATGTTGGGATGTGGTCCACTCAGTCAACTTTGTTAAAATATTGTAATTCTTTGCATTTTGAGGAGCAGAGCATCAATAACGTAGGTCAAATAGGATTCAAGGGGTTTTAGGAAGGTCAAAACCCCTTATATTTTGGTATTGTTTTGAGATCCACCCATGGTTTGTGGACCATGGTATTGTAATAGAAAAGAGTATAAAAGGTGTCTTAGCGAGTCTAAGGGAATCAATCAATGGATCAGATATTTCTAAGTCTATAGTTGTAGATCTTTCCATTTTTAGCGAAGGGGAAGGTTCCTGCAGCTGAGTGCACTAAGACCTTGGTAAGTCCGTAGCTGAGTGTGCAGGCCCCTACAACCGTGTGCATAGGATCTGGAAAGTTTTATAAGGAAAATATGAAGTAATAGAAGATATTTGAAACAATTATGTGTCTATTTTATGCACTTGTGTATTTTCTGTATTTACGCACAACAGAATGATATTTATTTTTATTTTATCGTAAGTGCTCTATGAAGACCTAGATCTATTGTTAGATGTTATTTTATGCATGATTAGATGTATATCTGAAGTTTATAACTTTATTTAACTAAAAATAACTTAAGTTCATGAATAAGGATTCATGAAGGTCAGATCAGATTTGAAACTGTAGAAAATGCCTTAACCACATCACATAACCTTTTGGATGTAGAAACCTGGTTATAGCATCCCCCAATACTGCCTCAGGTGAGACTATAGCCTATGCTATGTAGGTTTGTTGCCAAAAGGGTCGGTAGTGTAGGGTTTTGTTGGTTGGTGCAACTAACTCTGAACCTGGGTCCAAGCCCCCTCAAGCTAATAGCAGGCTTGTTGACAATGGAAACACTACATTCTGGGGAAGGAGACGATCATCCAAACTGATCATTGATCTCATTAGTTTATATGGACATAGGGGAAGTTGTAGAATGATCGTAATCAGTGGTGGTCTACACATCTGTAACAATTCCACCTGAACATTAAAGATAAAAAGGGTAGCACCAATCATGTTGCATACTACCTTAGCCAGCACCTAGTTGTAGCACCGACTAATGTTCTCAACTCTTTTGGTCATGAGAACTATGGATGGCTGCAATTATACAAAGATGATCCATAGTTCACCTCGACATACCAAATGCTAGTACTTGGAAAAAAAACTCTTAATTTCCACATCTAGGATGCATTATTATGCTACCTGAACCACCTTTGTGTTCCTTCAAGTGAGCATGCCAAGACTATATGGGAGGTGCACTACAATTGGGTGGTAGGTCACTTTGGTGTAGAGAAAACTATGGATATACTACAAAAGTACTTTTATTGCCCGAAACTGCGATTGGGTGTTGGGAAATATATCAAATCCTACATTGTCTACGCCATCGCCAAGCCAACCATCAAGAAGAAAGGCCTGCCTACTTGCTCCAATCCAGTCGTGGGAATCCATCTCCATGGAATATATGTTTGTCCTCCCTTCTATTAAGCATGGTAATGACTGTGTATTTGTGGTTGTGGATAGCTTTTCTAAGATGGCTATTGGCAGCCTACAAGAAGAGTATCACAATAGAGAAAACTACCAAACTCTTCTTTGAATGTATGGATACATTTTTGGATCTTGCAGACCATTATATTAGATCGAGATAATAGGTTCCTAAGCACATTCTCATCAAGCCTCTAGACATTATTAGACACCAAGCTCACCAAATCAACTGACTTCCATTCCCAGACTGATGGCTAGATGGAGGTCATCAATAGGATGATAGTTCACATACTTCACATGTAAAAGTCCAAGCATCCTCAAACCTGCAATGAGAATATTCCATATGTGTAGCATAGCTATAATAGAGCTCTACATAGCTCAACTAGTTGCAATCCGTTTCAAGTGGGTCTAGTATTTCAACCATTGTGTCCAATTGATGTTTCCATGCCTTGTGCAACTACGCAAACATAATCCACACATATATTGTATGTGGATGATAAAGAAACCATATTATTGAACACATCCAATGCATCCACCAATAGGTTCATGACATCCTGGAGAAGTCAAATGCCAAGTACAAGCAATGACATGATCAACATCAGATGCCACACAAGTTTTAGGTGGGCGACAAAGTCTGGTTGCATTTGCAGAAAGAATGCCTTACCAAATCCCATTGGAAGCTCAAAGAACTCTGATATGGTCCTTACACCATTACCAAGGTTGTGGGAGACATGACTTTGAGGTCATCATTCCTACATTCCTTGGCCTACACCTAGTCTTCAATGAGGATAACCTTCAACCATACTTCCCACCATTGTTGGACACATCAAACATTGCAGAAGAACTCACACCAACATAGTTAAACCTAGAATGCATGGAATAGGTCATAACTGATTAGATTATGGACACACAAGTCAAGAACACTCACCAACAAAATATCCAACTATATCGGGTTGTCAAAGCTGGCCAACTCCTGCACCAAGACAAGTGGCTCATCAAGGACTAGGTTCAACAAAAGTTTCCTTACCTCATGGAGGCTTTGCACGTAATGCAGACCATTGCTTCCTAAGGGGGGAGGAATGATCCGAGTGGATATTGGTGGCCACCCACCTATCCCACCTAGATCTCTAGTCAATTTCTTTTGTTTCCTTGTTTATTTCAGCATTTACTATTTTTAGTAGTTTTTTGGGTCCTAAACTTCTGGAGTAGTTTTGACCCACTAAACGACATTTTTTTGAAGTCTCTTGCAGGCTCCTATCACTTATAGAAAAACATGTAGTACTTAGAGAGACCTTTCTAAAAATGTATCGTATGCGCCAAACAAAAATACTATGACCAAGTTATGACCCAGGGAAGTTAGCTGCCTAACTAACCCCATTGGGGCCCACAAACTCTTGGCGTTACATCTCCTAGAGTTAGGGTTTTGGTTGTTTAGGATTTTCTCATGTTTTTAAATGATAAATAGGCTGTTGAGCCTCATTGTAACACAATTCAAAGGCATGTAGCTGCCACATCTCTTCTCAGAGATAAGCTACCATCACCTGAGCTAGCCTTATTTCCATTTTGTTTGTAATCATATTTTAGTATTTGATATTAATGAAATGAAGTGTTATTTCTTCCACATATTTGTATTTATGGTTATATTAGTAATTTTTTGCGTTCCTGTTTAAATTTGGATCATGGCCCATCTTACCCTCTGTTCATTTTAGTTTTGTTCCTCGTCCCCTAGGATTCTCCTTGAGTGTCTAGTATTAAGTGATGTTTATGTGTGTTACTTGATTTTTTTGTCTCTTTGCACTTAGTTTTGGCCTATTAGTTTGGAAACAAAGCCTCTCTCTCCTTAGATTCAAGGGACCCCTTATGTTCATTGGATACAAAATAAGTTCACAATGTCATTTTTAGGTATATTATGTCTTCCTTTGGGCTACACTTTGGTTGATGTCTTCTGGTTTGGTCTTCCTCTTCTCATTTATAGACGTTTTAGAGAATTATTTATGTTATCCCTTATTTGGTTTGCTTCTAGGACTACCATTTTTGCGGGGCTCATTGGCTTTATATCCCAGGTGGATTCTAGATCTACTCTATTCAAGGTGGTTGTTGAACCCCTCTGTTGGCTTAGTGGGTCCTGACCTAGGTTCAAAGTTAGTTTTTCCAAACAAATCCCTACATTAATGGCCCTTTTGGCATCAATCCATGGAGTGCAGGCTGAAGTCTCACCCAAATCAGTATGGGGGGAAGCTAGAACCAAGTTCCCGCACCCAGAGATAAGTGTAATGTTGTTTTATGCCCTAAATATGCCTTCACGTAGATCGATAATCCTTTAGGGCTTATCGATATAACTACCATTAATAAGCTTTTATACCTCCGCGAACATTTACAACTATCTTTCGTGGACCCTGAATATGTGAATCCACTACTTACGCACATCAAATATTACTTATAACCCATTATTGACTTAGATCAGCTTAAGTGTTCGATGACTTCAACATACAACAAGATAATCTTCACGTAAACAGTTAACATCAATTGTGTTCATACAATAATACAAATCATGTAAAGTCACACATCAATATAGTATTATTTCATAAACCCATCATTCATCACAGTACAAAAGTGCATTTATTCATAACATAAGTAAACAGATGAAGCACACAAATTTATGTAATAATCTCTTTATTGATAATCAGTTATACTTACAGACTTAAGACTTCCTTGTGCACTTGGCTGAAGGGGTCCATGCATTGAGCTACAAACTCTACTCTAGGCCTCTGCACACATAGCTGCAAAGCCTTTCTTCCTACTCTTCTTCGCTAACTCTTTAGACTTCTCCCATAGACCAAACTTCATTACCTATTTTAGACATCCTAAGACAAACCTATTTATAGAATCCAATGGTCCATAGAACATGGGTAGATCTTCAAAAACCGACTCAACTTATATAAAAGAAGGGTAAAACCCTTTATGACTCTTTAACTATATATGCGCTCTGTGACCACAACTTGCAGAGACTTTACATCTTTATACAACAAAACTTGGGCTTTTTCCCCAAAATTGACCCTAGGGGACCCCATCCCAACAGGCCCCCAACACAGAGAGCATGACTTGCCCTCAAATCACTCCACTGGCACGAAGATCTTATTGCAAAGATCCCCCAGCTCCACTCGTACGACTGTTACCTCAATTGCGCTTTGCGTGGCTACTTGCTTGATCTATTACACCAGTTGCTTTGTGGCTATTCCTACATTGTCTTGTTGAATTTTCTACTACATCCTCTATAAATTTGCTAATTTCTCCTAAATGTTGGTAGAGATGATGTAGGCCTCATCCAACCAAGGCCCCAATCTGGCCTTGAGGACTGCCTTTTTCTTCTACACTTCTTACACCTATAGAGGTATTCGCCTCACCTCTTGCAGTTTAGCTAAGGCGTTGTGCGGCAACAATGGTGTGTGCGGTTGCGCTTAATTCATCATACTATTGCTGAAGTTCGTAGAATTCCGTATTCAAGGCCTACAGGGTGGGATTTGTTATGCTCCTATACCAATAGGTGTCATATTTCATGATTGACTTGATGAGATATGTAATATGTTCATACCTTTCCTATTGCAAAGGTTTTCCATATTTTCAAAAAATCAAAAAATTTAAAAAATGTAAAGAGGGTATACCCCAAAAGAAAAATCAAAGGGTAAAAAGAATAAAGATGGTCGAAAAAATGAATGAAATGAACCCCAAACAAAAATAGACTAGGAAAGTGTGCAAGTCTAAATGCCACTACTTTTTCATTTTCTGTAATAAGCATTATGTGCAACTTGTTAACTTATGCCACAATTGATGAATAGTCAAACAACTTAAGCTTGGCTAGTTCATATTTGAATTTTATGTTTTAGAGATAGAGAATAAAATCTGACCAAACTGTTTAAACTTGGCAGATAAGTAGATAGGTAGAGTAAATAAAAAAGAGAACAACAGTTTAATCTGAGCCCTTGGATGTAATAAGTGTAGACTTAGGTAGGCTTTCCATGTAAAAGAAAAATAAGATTGATAAGGGTTTGCCAGTCTAAGTGCACCCAAATAAAGAAGGAAAAAATGTTAGGCTAAAGTAGGTAGGGTAGGTAGATGGTGTTGCAGAATTACTTGTGATGGATAATGTCTCTAAATGTGTTAATTTTCACTTTTATCACAAGGGCAAGGCAAACATTACACTTGATGCAGTTCGAGCAAGACAAGGTCAAATAACTAACTTCCATTCACATTTTTTCCCTAAATATTTCACTAATTTCCCCTAAAGTAATAAGGTCTTTGAAAATTAAAGGGGCTCAGAGCATTTCTTTTACTTTTGGAGGGATTGGACCCTTGGCCCAATGATTTAAGAGCCTAAGTACTTAGAATCATCCATAAACCATTCATTTGATTTCATAAACTCATTTCCTAAGTAAAAATCCTACTTTACTTAGGAAAATACACAATATCACCTAAAAAAACCCCTTTTTCCACTTTAAAGCCTAAGTTTAAATGTAAATCTCTAATGTTTACTTAGTGCTCATTCTCATTTTATGTCATATTAACTCCTAACTACTATTATATAAATTCTACACGAATGTACCATTTCCTGTATTATTTAATTATGCATAAAACCCCAAATCTTTATATACCTTGCCCTGGTTAACTATAACCATAAACATTGTTAAAAGGGATTAATGGGTTTATCTGAAATTTGTTAATAACCTAAACTCCCCACCCCGCAAAGTGGGATTAATCAACCCCTAAGGTTAATTAAGAACCACCCCCCAACCAATCGCAATACCCCCGATACAATTAAAATATTTTTATTGTGTCGGGCCCACTACGGTTAAAGTCTCGCCATATTATTGCTCTCGTCCACCGTTTGATCACTCCTCGATCATCCAATGGCTGATATCAATATCGCAACCCCCTTGGTGACCATGGTTTAACTTACGATCACCAGGCAGTTTTCCTCTCGTACTTCCGCCACGCGCCGTGAAGTCGATGTGATCGCTCGCCGCCAGCCCGATACCACCTAGCTCCAAAAACGGTGCGATCCCGTACCACTTACCGCCCTCCACAAGTGACAAAATGTCATTTCCCTGCTTACGTCAGTCACCCGATAATCCAAAAAATCCCGCCAACCTGACTTTGTTAAATAAACGAACATAATGTCATTTTCACTATAATACACTGCGACTTGTGCTCCCATGCAAAACAACATCCAAGTCAACCATTCGAGTTTTCAAACCACCACCTGATCAAGAAACCTACAGCAACTCGGCCCGTGACTGGTTATTCAACCTGCCATTGTACTGTTCACTTCCTTGATACAGGTATTTATCCAAACTACACTAAAACCTTGTAATTTTAGTTTCACACAGTAAATTCCACTAAGAAAGGGCCAAATTCAGTTCTAATCTAGTTTGTGTTGGCATAAAAAGTTCCCAAACCTATTTTTTGGCCTACTTTCTTATATAAAACCCAAATTCCATTTTTGAATCCGCAAGAACCAAAAATGGAAACCCCTGCTATTTTGAATATCACACCAATCAATGCCCCCCATAAGGACCAAGGCTATCTGCCTCTGGCAGATAAAGATTTCCAAATAAAGGACATACCCACTTCCCAAAATCACCTGAAATCCTTTTGCCAAGCTAGAAACAACTACTTAAATGGCTCAGACATCCTAGGACTGTGGGAATCCAACCTTCCCAGGTACTTTCTTCCCTCAGTCCATGTCTTTCCTAAGATAATTCACCAATGTTGTGTCAATTATGATCTTAACCTGAGAGCTATTTTGTCTCCAAGCCAAACAGTCTTATTCCTCATAACAACTGCATCCATCAATGAAATATTGCAATTTTCCCCTGATCAAGCCCTTACTGCCCTTGCTATGGAATATTTGGTTGAAAAAGCATCTCAGTTGTCCCAATCAGAAATAAGCTACCTCGGTTAGATCTTCATGTTACCAAAGCACCAGCCTAAGAGCCCACCTCCTTATCTGCAGGCTTGCTTCACAGAAACTGGAAAACTCATTGTTGACATGATATCTCTAATCATGGGATTCAAAACCAGTGAGTTTGTTCATGATGTAACTCTAGCTTTATTGTCAATATTTACTCCTGGACAACCTCCTGCTGTTAGATATGACTATGCTTCCTACATTGCCAATAAAATTCATGATCAATTCCTAAGACTTGACAATGAAGGAGTCTTCAAATACACCACTTTCATCTACCATCTTATGTTGTATTATCAGTCAGAGAACTTCCCTTTTCTTGTCAGGAAGCTTGACACTAAAGGAAATCCTAGGTTTGTCATATTTTGGAGTCCCATTTTTCATAACACTTTTGAATCCCCTTATACCTATAAGGAGTTCATTGATCTATTTGTGCATCCTACAACCACTTTATTGATAGGAGTTTCCCCTCCTAGGATCAGTGGTGATATAAAAAAGATCCTCCAACTCTCCAAGCAATACAGAATAGGTGATTGGTACCTATACAAGAACCACACAGAATTTAGGATCTCTGGGTGTGAGCTCTGCCCCTTCAAGCTGCCAAAGTATGTTCCAATGAGACTGTTTGCATTGGAATACTTTAGACAGATGCTGCATATAGACTTAGTCCATTTTCGTAATGCTAAAAAGAAATCTCACCTTAGGATCAAGAATCAGTTAGGCCCTTATATTTGCAATGATAGAGAAGCATGGAAAGAAGCAGAAATAATTTTAGAGGAACATCGTAAGTTACAAAAGAGTTTTGGGTGGAGGCCATATGACCCCAACAGTTTTATATGTGACAGAAGGATGAAAAATAGGTTATCCCCATATATTCACCATAGGATCCCAGAGATTGAGCAGTTTGCAAACTTGGATGAATGGATAGAGGGGACCTTAGTAGAAGATGTCAGTGAATAGGTCAATATAGAAAATGCTATGAGAGATCTTGAGAAAACCCTTGACCTGGATTATTTTGGGCAGGTACCATTCGAGCTATCTCAAAGGTCAGGAATTGATACATTCATTGTTGGAATCTCACAACAACCTCCACAAGAAGTCAGCATACCAGCAACAGGAACATCCAAAGGCAAAGAAATAGAGCCCACAGAACAACCTACAATGTCAGATCAGCCTGAAATCTCCAAAGCACAGGGCCAAGTGCTAACTCCACTAGCTCAAACCAATGCAGAAGAAACCCCAGTTTTGCAAACTCCTCTAAATGAGGAAAGAAATAAAAAGAGGGACAGGGAAACTACTACACTTGCCAGTGGACCTACAGGACAACCTGGGGCAAAAAGGCAAAGACTGAACCCTCTTTCAGAAGGGGAAATAGGTGAAGAGACTATAGATAGCCAAAGAGAAAAAAGGGCAGTTAGCCAGCAAACTTTCCCATTGGGAGCAACATCCACAAGCTCACAGATGCAAGAGCTAGAAAAAAAACATAATGCTAAAGTATCATCCCTTAGGCCAGCAAGTAAAGAGGCCTCAAATATTAAGAGGACATTCAAAGAAATAAAGGCTAGGAATGATCCATTAAGGCTTCAAATTTACAATCAATATTTAAAAATGGCCCCCACAAATCAGCAAAGACTAATGTCAGCCTATGACATTAAAGAAGGAAATATGGTAATGAGCTACTTCAAGCCAAAGGTACAACAACCCCAGTCAGCAGTAGATTACATTAGAACTAACCTGGAGGTCTTGGCAAAGGATATTCATCCTATGGACCAGATTGAACTTCACAAGCAAACTAGAGAAATGGTCTATTCCACATTAGCTAGTAAAGCAATGATGGCCCACAAGCTACAAAATTCCTTAGATAATACAACTACCCAACTACACTTGGAAAAAGCTTCCTCCCTGGCCAAGGATAACAGAATAAAGTCATTATAAGAAATCATCATTAGTTCGGGACATGTTCCCAAAGATGTGAAAGGTGTAGAAGCATTGATCAAGAAGAAAGAAGAAGACATTGCAGCCTTGAGGAATCAGCTAAAGCTACCTCCTTCAGGGCATCCATAGACTGCTGAGGTTATAAAATAGAAATCTGAAGAAGAGATGATGGACCTACTCTTGAAACTCAATGAAAGATTGAATGAAATAGAGTAGGCGTTAGAAAATGCATTGAAGGACAAGCAGGGAGAGTCGACCTCTCAACCTCCTGAAGTAATACCAATAGTCTCAACAATATTTCCCTCTACACTTGGGACAGTTTTAGCCCCAAACATCCCAGCAGCCACAACACAGGTGGTTACAGGTACAACAACAACAGGAACAAGACAGGGTAGCAGCACCAATTTGAGCACAGAAGAGCTAATAAAGTCAATGGAAGACATGAAACTCCAAGTTTCAGAATTAAAACAGGTAAAAGAACAGTTTGCAAAGATGGAAAGAAATTATGACCTCTCAAAGATAAATGTTGTAGAAAAAACAAGGGAGATTAAAGCATTAGAAAATAAAGTAAAGGCATTAGAAAAAGATCTCACTTTTGACAAGTCTCTCATAGAAATCAAGAAAATTCTTTGGGCCAACATCACTCAATCCATAAATGATGTTTGGCCATCCATCCAAGTGATCGTTGAACAGATTGATCTAGTGAAAGTAGCACAGGGAGAAATTCCAAAGACAAAAGCTCTGTTAGGACAAATGCCAGATGAAGCCAACCGGCTTATACACTTTTTGAATAATAGGAATAAGGAACAACTGGAAGAACTTGGCATCGCCGACATGACAGATACTATTTTAGAAATCAAAAGGGTGTTAACTATGAAAACTTTGATACAAAATTTAGAGAGAAGATGCCAAGATATGCAGGTGGAAATCAAATTATCTTATGGAGAAGTTCACTATTTTGTAGGATAAAGGGCTACCAAGTCCTTTTGTGATTAATGACAAATTAATGAAGCACAGAGATTATGTAGACAAATTGAATAAGTATGTTGGCAATCAGGCTAGTGCATCAACAAGTGCATCAGGAATAAAAGCACTCCCCACAGGTCGAGTTCTCTATGACAGCTTAGAGAACTTATTCTATGTTGAGCATGAGATAAAGCACTTGTTCCCAATCCAGCATACCTTTTTTGGATATACAGAAATTGATGAGACCCTGAGGAAACTTTAGAAACACAGATTTCCAGAGCAAAAATGGTGGGAAGGCATGTTGGAAATTTTGTAAATTTATCCTCAGTAAAAAGTAAATTTTGGGCTATTTACTATAGTAGGATGAATAAAGATGAACAGAGATCAAACAGGTCGAAGTGTATCAGAACAGGTAAAGAGTATCATTCAAAACAAGGAAGCCAGCACAGAGTTACTAAAGAAGATAGCAGCAAGCCAAATTATAGGGCCTGCCTCCAGCACACTCAACAAGAATAGGAACATCACAACATCAGTTTACCTTTCTCCTATCTTCGAGACTAGTTGTCTCTATTTTCTTGTAACTTATTCATTAGTCATCCTAGAATATATCTCACTTTGTTATGAGATATTTTTTGTAAACATTTTTGTATAAATACTCCATCAATTGGAGTATTGAGGGTGGATTCATATACATTGCTGTAATATTGGTTATTTTGGAATAAAGTGTTGTTGGACCAAACTTTTGTATGGCTTGCTGGACAAATAATTAATGCAAGGGACTTTTCACAGATTTCTTAAATCAAACACTGGATCAATAAGTCCTCTATACCTTATGTTTTAAAGTTTTCCTTGTTTATTATATCATCTATGTTTCACATATGAATGATAAACGAAAAAGCGTAATTCAGAATATGCTTAATTATACTCTATTTTCAATCGTTATTATTCCCTATGTTTTCTTCTGAATTAGGATAAACAGTGAAATCGTAATTGCTCCTATTTTCTAGTTCTTTCATTTTGATTATTTATTAAAGAATACTTAACTGCTCTTTATTAGTAATTATTCACGTTCCCTCTTTAAATAGGCTGAAGGATTCTTAACTTCCCTTCACCTATTTTGAAACCATTCCATTTATTCCAAGTCTTTATTTGTTCCCTATTTGACCATCTTTCCCTGTGAAACCATCCTTTGTTAAGAAACCAAGTCCAGTTAAGCCATCTTCTTTGACTCCATTAGCCCAATGGCCTAAACTAGTCAGTCCTACCCCTCTGCTATTGAATCTCACCACCCAAATTCAAACAAAAATCCTAAACTTCATAACTAGCCTAATATCTTTCAAAACAAAGCTAAAACTTAAAGAGAGAGCCCTCTCTAGATACAGATTGGCTAGATTCTGTACCTAAAATATTGGTTTGTGGTTACCTCAGACCCCTTTCCCCTTCTTACAACTTCTGGGAAAATATGAGTGATAACAGGATCTTGCTGCATAGCCGTGATTACCTCCATTGCTTGCTCAAAAAGTGCGGTGCAGTACACCACTGTGGCATTGACTGTTATGTCTCCATCTTCATAGCGGCTTCGCACTGATCCCTAAACTCTGGCGGAGTTGAAGGCTGTGACTTCAGCTCCAACTCGGTTATCTTTAGGTTTAGCTCGAACTGAACTCTAGCCACTTCTGTCTTGGTATCACGCACGACTGCAACAAGCTTTCTGATCTTTGCCTCCAATGATGCTTCCTATGGTATATGTAGTTTAGGAACTGTTCTATAGGCTTCTACCACCACGACTGCAAGCTTGTTGTTTTGTGCCTGGATTTTCATCTATGCCTCTAGTGCCTTTGAATTCTCAACAAACATATGTTTGTTGTTCACTATATACTCACTGATGAGGCTAAGCATGCACTGCTCTTGAGCTAAGAATTCTGCTGTCACTCTTTCCTGCAGCGTGTGCAGTTACTCATTCTGGAGGGTGGCCTATTTGATGCCAATTCTCTTCAAAGAGCTCACTATGGCCTTGTCATTGGCTGCCTCTACACTCAAAGATCCATATGGAAGTGTGACTTTTCGGAGATCTAGTGATCGTACCATCTCTGTTGCCTGAGTGGTCCCCAATGCCAAACTTGTTGATGAGCGTTGAGCTACCCTACACCTACCTGGATCCTATTTGTTTGAATCTGCGTCTCGCGTAGAGCCTTTTGAATGGTGATCAGTGCCTATTGTTGCTGCTACTCAAACTGCTAAAGTAGTTCTTCTTTAATATCTCCCACCTTGTCGCTTATCTCATCCAGGTCTTTGTCTGTTGAGGTGATCAGATTCAGTGACGACTTTTTCTCTTTTGACTTCTTCTGTAGTCCTTCCTTTCCTTGTTATCTATAACGTTTGACCTAGAAGGGAGTGCTCTTCTCCTCGTGACCACCATCTTCATGCTTTGACTCCTCTTCTTCCTTTGTTTGGGGTGAAGGAGACTTATCACTTTGCTCAGAGCCACACTCTTCCTGTTCGGTTGCTACTTCACAGTGCCCTCCTCTTCCACCCGAGCCTTCTCCTCAACCTATTTTTTCCACTTCTCAGCCAACTGCTAAACCTTCTGCTTGGATGCTTCCTTCTTCTTCTTTTCCACAAACTTGCTAGTACCTGGGACTAGATTGGATGGAGAGTGCCAATATGTCAGCTAGCGCTTGATGACATCCTCAATAGTGTCATCTATAGTGAGGTAGGGTAGGTCGAACCATTTTCGCTGCAGATCCTTCCACTCTTGGATGTATATGTGGTGGAAGTTAGATGTGAATTACATGTACCCTGAAAGTTGTTCAAACACAATTGGTGACAACCGCAGCTTCTGGTTGGTGGCCATGTGAATTCTCGCCTCCATCAGCACCTAAAATACTTTGGTCTCGGTGACCCGTGCAACATCTTTTGTGGCCCAGAGAGATGAAAACTTTGCAACCTCCAGCAAATATTTATCCATGGGAGGAAGGTGATTATCGTCCCACAGATCCCAAGAGACAAGCACAATGGAGAGAAATGACCAAGAATAGTGGAATGTTTTACTCTCATCCACGCACTGGGCAGCCAAAGAAATCACTAGCATTGGAATCTCATCCACGTGAAATTTGATCATAACTTTTCTAGCAAGGATCTATGTGGAAACCTTCACCACAGGGTCAGTGATCGAGGTTATAGAGTACCCACATGACTTCTTCTCGAGCTTGAATTTATCATTCATTTTTGCTACAAGGCCGCGCTCGCTCGTCTTTCTGCCTAACTCCTTTGCTAGATTCAATCCTAAGTGTGGCAACAACGTGATTCAATGGATCAGAATATCAGTGATAGGGATTGACATGCTCAGCGAAAAGCATCCTTCATGCATCAGGGTTAACAACTGCTAAATCAAATTTAAGTTGATGTTGGAGTGGTGGTAGTGGGGTACCCATAACAGGTTCAGAAACCCCGACTAATTCACTTTGCAAATCCACTCCATCGGCTCTAGTGCGGTGACATCTCATTCTTTGTAGAACACCCTCTTCATGTAATTTTCTATTTCCAAGTGGGGGAACCTCTCGTGGTCCACCAACTCCCAATATTCCAGCTTAAGATGGGGAACCTGCGCCAAGCGTGGACCTTCAAAAGTGATATTCTACAGTAGCATGGGTGTATTAAGGAGGAATTTTCTAGCATCTGGGTCCTTTGGGACCTTCACTTTCCCCTTACATGGAGGGATGTAATCTAGTAATTTGGATATTGGATCCACCCCCTCGGTGTCAATGTCCCCCACGCCCTCTTCAGTCTCCAAGTCCACCACTTTTCCCTTCTCTTTTGTGCTCGGTTTGTCTTTCTTCTGAGCCTAGGTGGCTGCATCCTTCCTCGATGACTCATGCACTGACATGGGTTTCTTTTGCTTGTACTTCTTAGGTTTGGGGACTTCTCTCACTGGCATCAGCTTCGACCTAGGCGACCTTGGTGTCGTAGGCACTATAGTTGGAATCTCCATTCTCATCACCTCTGGAGCAGCTCCTTCAAAGGCGACAGCATCACCAATACTAACAGTCTCTCCTGGTCTAGACATCATGCTAAGAATGAATCGCTAGGTTACCTAGGGTAACTTCTTGAATACAGAACTAGTGACCAAATCAACGTAAACCTGAGGATTCACAAACAATCGAGAGCTCAACATAGAAATTCTAAGAATGCATTTTTTTTTTCACTAGAATACCACACATAATTTATAGGCAAATACGAATTCAAATTCGATCATTCCCCCCAAAATCCATCCATAAATGTTGAATTAGCGGCAAATTTCCAAATATTTCACTCTTAAATTCAGCCTTATATACCCTAAATGCCCCCCTACTCCTCTTAACCATCTTTTGGTAGTTAAATCATGAACAATGATTGTAACATTTACTTTCTGTCTATGCTACGTGGTCTCTCCTCCTGTAGCGCAGCTTACTTCGCGCTTCTTCTGGTACTGTGACATAATTCATTTTCATGCAGAACCCCTGTCATGTAGCTCTACCAACTAGGCATTGTAGTTTAGAGTCTCACACCTCCTTGCAACTTCTTGGAGGACTAAGACTGTGCTACCATCATGTAGTCATTGGGCTAGATCTTGGTGTATGGCTTTAATTGGTTTCCATTTACCCTTCCTGGAAATGGGTCTCCATTCAACTTTGCGAACTGAACTGCTCCACCATCTATAATCTATTTGATAAAATATGGCCCCAGCCAGTGCATTTGAAATTTTCCTGGAAAATTATCAAACTTACTGTCATATAGTAAAACTAAATCATTTACCTTGAAGGTGCACAATTTGATGTGCTGATCATGCCAAGATTTTTCACGTCCCTTCTGAACCTACTGATGGAATCCAACCAAAAACCTATCTTCCCCGAGCTCTGTTAGCTACGCGAGCATTTCTTCTAAGGCTTCACGGTCTGCCATTCTTGTGAAAGTAGCTATGCTTAGACTAGGCACAATGTATTCCATAGGCATTACAACTTCTACAGCATAGACCAATCTAAAAGGTGTATGACCAATAAGCTTTTTACAAGTAGTTCTATAGTCCCATAAGATTGCTGGTATGCCCATGTCCCAATAATTCTGTTGTGTGTTGCAAACCTTCATCAACGCATTCTCCAATATCTTATTAAAAGCCTCAACTATTCCATTGGCGTGACGATGGTATGGCATACTCTTCTGATGGTAGACCTGGAACTCCTTGTCAGCGCATTGATCGTTTCATTGAGATAATGCATACCGCGGTTGCTCATCAAAACCTTCGGGCAACCAAACCTGGTCAACACATATTCAAACAAGAATTTTTCTATTGTTTCCCCTGTATAGTCCTTCACAGGCTATGCCTTCTCCCATCTGGTCAAATATTTGGTCACGGTGATGTTATATTATGCACCAGTTTTCTTGCCTAGAGGCTGAATCAGTCCTAAAAAATCAATTGCCCACTTCTCAAATGGATGTAATGACACCTGTGGATTCAGAGGAAACTCATCCCTTCGTGATGGCCTACTTATCCTCTGACATGTGTCACATGCCCTATAATATGCTTTAGAATCCTTATGCAGCATTGGGCACCACAACCCAGCACACAAGATCTTCTACACTGTTGCTTTTCCTGCGAAATTTCCTCTCGTAGCTCCTCCATGAGCTTCAACGAGGATATTGTTTCTTTCAAAGTCGGGCACATAGTGTCGAAGTATTTCATCCTATCCCATCTTATATAAATGGCATGCAATAACTAAAAAGTCTATCACGTGCACCACAAATTCTTTCTTTTGCTGACTAGTGTATCCCTTTAGAGCCATCCCTGTGGTCAGAAAGTGGATAATGTCTACAAAGTGATTATCCGCTATGTGCACCATGAAGAGCTACACGTTAGGCATCCCTTCCTCCAAATTGGTAGGATTTTCCCCCGTTTCAATATGTGACAAATGGTCTAGCCCTACATTCAACCTTCCTAGCTTCATAGTCACCTCGAAATCATACTCGTGAAACAACTAAAACCATTTGTTGGATCCCTATAATACTAGTGATTACCCCATTACTATTGTAGTTATACCCCTTATTAATATTGTTGTGCCCCTATTTCCCCCATATTGTTATTACTGTGCCCCATAGAATCCCTCTATTGTTATTTTTGTGGCTTTATATTATT
>APFE030326424.1:0-11547 GCA_000404065.3 Pinus taeda | reverse complement strand
AATCCCATGGATATGATCGAGTGTCATCTTTTTCATCCATGACAACTCAGTCCAAAGGCTATTCTGGGACAATACCAAGTCTTCAGTAAGTGTCCGGATACGATGAATACTTTCTCCTCTTCCATCTATAAATCACTATCATCCTACATTGAAAGGGAGTTTTTGGAATGCTAGAGTCAGAGTGTTGAAGTTTTGAGCTTGATAGTAAGAGCTGAGAGAGAAGTTATGCTGCCGAAATTCTGAGAGAGGAAGTGGCTTTGTAAGGCATGCCAAACTGCTGACCCAGTTGGAGGAGATTTGCAGCGTCAAGCCTTAATTGGTTGTAATTCCTCTCTTCTTTTATTGAATAATGAACGACTGTTATTATAGTTCCACTCATGTATCATTCTCGTAATATTTGAGTTATATCCTGCTTGACTGATATATAATTGTATGATATTGGATTTTACGCTTGTTGTGGATTGTTCTTTGTTTGTGCAGGTGTCCATGCGTGGAACGTGAGGATAGTGACCGGCCAAAGCTAGAGGACAGGAGTGACGTTTCTTCCACGACGAATAGCGTTGGATTCGAGGTAGGTCTTTATGACCAACTTTTTGATTATGCAATTAGGAGCTTGCATGCAGCGTGTTTGATTGTTGCTAGACCCCTATTGGGCTAGTGGGATCGCCTCTGTCCGCAGAGGGGATTTACCTCACACAACACAAACAAAACCTTAATGATATGTGATTTACGTTATTGCAATATGATAAGTCAAACACTCATCACATCACGACTTTTACACAAATGCCAAACATGGGAACCATGAAAAGGTTGCAAAATGTGATGTCATCTTGACCCGATGGAATAATGAAAATTGTTATAACTTAAATCAAGTTTGTCGTATAGCAAACAACCACTTTACGGAATAATTATTCATTTAAGCAAAAGTGCTCAAAAGGGTAAATTGTATTCCTCTCACATCGCATATTGCAAAATACTAAATGATTTTGAAGTGATACATAACCGATATTGTGATATTGTGATAATTACTATTAATTGCAATTGCATCATTGACATCGCACCCTTTAACACGTCAACTTAAAGTATCACTTACAAATTTGCGATGTGATGGTTTAAGTGAGTAATAAAAGAAATAATGAAAAGACCTTATTGCGTAATTAATGAGTTTTAATGGAATTTACATTTAAAATGGCTTGATGAGATTTGATATCTTTCATCTATATTTTCAAATAAAATTTTCTTCCTTGTCACTTTCAGAATTAACTGTGTCATTGCATTTTCGTTGTCTTTTCCACTCTGTGTGTTTATTCGATAATCTCCATTGCTCAATTTCAGGGAACCTTTGAAGGAAACAACGCTTGAAAATATTGTGAAGAAAGGAAAAGCTACTATGTGTGAGAAATCGGACATGCCCCCACTCATCTCTGATACCACCTGCAATAAAGACAGTGGGACTACATTGTGGGAAGCCATGTATAACTTATTGGAGGGAGAAAAATCGAGACCACTGGAAACTAAGGCGACAACTGATGCCGAAGAATCATCTGAGGCTTCCTACTTTGAGGCAACATGTTCGTTTCTACATGGAATAGCTGTAAGGCCCAAGATATTACCATACACAGATATGGTGAAATGGATAATTGATAATGTGAATATTTCAGATTGGACTTTCAGAAATTCAAGACATGAAGTTATGGGATATTTCACGCCAGACAACTTGCGCCATATGTACCATCTACCAGAGCCATGAAATCTCTATGATAAAGATTTTCTTGAACATTTTTCCAAAGAAAACGAGGAACTAATGGATGTTATGCAGAATTGAAGGTCGGACTATATCAAATTCAAATGGGAGAAATCTGGTATGTACCCAATTTCATCCCTCTCGGCTCCACATAATTTCGCAGCTGCGATGATGTGTAGACTATTTGGGAAGGCTAATAGCACCAAATTTTCTATAGAGTGGGCTCCATTGATTGATGCAGTTGTTAACACAATGATTATGAATTTGAGTCATATTTTGTCAGATAATTTAACTATGGTTATTAGGGAATGCAGTCAAAAGAGAATTATCTCCTCACAAACTATTCCCACTTTTTACATGAGCGCTTATGTAATGGACGCCATATGTTTTTTCTCACGATTTCCAAACATGGGTTGGAAGTGGACTATACAGAACCCTATCCCCATCCCTATGTATCATAAAATTCTATGGGAATCCTAGTTTAGTTCCCTTTTTAAAAAAAATTTCTATGGTATTATGTTACCCATTTATTAAACCATTTTTGACAAAACAACCCCCAGGCTTTTCGAAGAGGCAAAGATAGACATCTTGCAAGTCACAATATGGTTTGGTGAAGAAACATTTACTTATATCAGAGTTTTTGGGAGCATTGCAGCTCCATATGTCCTTCCATATTATGTTCCAGACAAACTACTGGCAAGAGAGATTGCTTATCAGACAATAGGGGATGGTTTAACCAAAGCCCTAAAGGAAATGAAAAAGTCCATTTGGACAACCTTTCCACTGCAATGTGGTGCTTTTGCATTGCATGATTTTGGGCATGCAGTCAAAGAAATAGAGAATATTACATCTCTAAAACTAGCCATGATTCCAGTTCAGCAGTTTGACCCGAACAAAGTTGCCAAAAACTTCACTACCATGGTTAAAATTAGACGTTTACTCATGAGGAGGATCCGTCTGATGACCTCTTCTAGGTAGCAGAATCATTTACACATTTTTTACATTTAGCATCACTAAAATTAAGCCTAGATGACATCAACGCTTTTCATGTATATAGAAATAAAAGATTGTTGAAGGTCCCATTGAACCTGTTACGTATTGAACAAATAAGAGAACCTACTCCTAGCATGAGCCTGGAGGAAAGTTCTAAGGAGAATTCTGATGAAGAATCACAAGAAAAATCAATTCAGGGGTCAAAACATTCAGAGCATCACTCTCAGAATGAAGAAGAAAGTCCCAATAAAGGTTTTGAGAAGAATAAAGACAAAAATATTGAGGAAACGACCGAAAAGGCCTTGGCCGAGAAACATACAGAGGTTAGATCTACATCAACTCAAACATAGAAGATTCCAGTTATTGATCTAGATAAGGAATGGGAGAAATTCAATCAAAAGCTACAAATAGGGACAAATCTTGAGGGGACATCTGGATTCCAGACCCTGAAACAAACTCAACAGGTAACAAATCCAGAGATAACAGGGCAAGGAGTCACGAACACTCAAGATATTGAGGTCATCTCGGCTTTCCTCACTTCTGAAATTGTCTTAAAAATCAAAGAAATACCTTTGCTGGACATATTTTACAGCCCTGCACACAAGGTTGTGGTAAAAACACAAATAAATAAGAAGAAGTTAGACACAACAACAATTGCAACTCTTGAGGATGAATCAATGGAAGTTGTATGGAAATACACTCCTATTGATCCCTCTGAGAACCTTACAAAGTTGTCACAGTTTGCAGGCGCTTATGCCACCACAACCATTGATAAAGTAGCAAAAGTATGACTTCTGCTCAAAGAATAAGAATAAAGAATACAACTGCTGGAACAACAATTAGAACAAGAGAAACATAGTACCAATCGACAAGAAGAACAGTAGGTAGTGCAACTTCAAGGGGATTTTGGGAAAATGAGGTTACAACACCAAGCAAGCATGTCAAAGAAAGACTCACATATTTTCCAAATGTAGGTTATGGTAGACAAATTCAAAGATAACCCTCAAATAGATGAATTCATTAAAGAGGCACTCAAGCCCTATTGACACAACAACAAGAGATTTTTTGCCAAAAGATCTCACAAACCAATCCCTATTGTGAAACAAGTGATACATTGACTAACCAAGTGATTGATCTAAGATTTGAATATGAAGAAATCTATAAGAAGATTTCAGAGTTTATTGCCTGGTAGGAATCTGATGAAAGAAGAAAAGCTGATTTGCCAAAGATAGAAGAATCCCATAAAGACATTCTATTTGCAGATTGGGGCACACAGTTAAAGCAGGCAGGAAGGGCAACGACAACAGCAATAGGTACAACAAACAACATAATTGAGGCCGTGAATGAAAATCTTCACAGTGCCAACCTTGTTAAAGAATGCAGACCAGGAGCTCTCTCAGACATCAGATAGCTAGAACAACAGTGGAAAGAAACAACCCAAACCAAAGAGGAAGCAATCAAACAACTGTCCAAACTTGACTGGGAGAGATACTAGTAGTATTTGGTAAAACCACATAGCCAATGGATGACTCTATGATGCTTAACTAGTTTTGCACAAAAAATGGTGCCAGCTCTCTCAGGTGTCGTATTCTCAGGACAATTAAAATCTACAATTGGCTAGCTACCCCACATGAAACCAATGATGGATATCTGCAATCTCAAGGACCAGTTGGCTGACTAAGACAATTCAATTTGAAGAAGCTTGTCATTAGTTTATTTTTCATTTTTAGTTCTTATCTTGCTTACTCTAAGGAAGGTTGTTTGAAACGTCCTCAACTTTTTTTGTGATAAACTATTTTTGAAACATGTATTATAATATTTAAACCTCTCTCATGCATTTAGAGAGGGGTCCAAGATTTTATCAAAAACACTTTGCAAGAGATTGCACTTTTTTACTTTTGTGAACGTTTTGATGAGATAATTGGAACAAGATCTAATTTTTTTGGATATTGAAGCATGCTCTACTGAACTTGAATTTTTGTACTGTTAGGGTATATTTGATTAAAAGGAAGTGGATCAATATTGTTGATCTCATGACTAAGACATTTCATATATGGTACTTTTATATTATGATCGTGTTTCATTTATGAACTAGCAATACTCTTTCTTATATTGTGTTATGTAGGAAATCTGAGTTATAGTTTAAACATCAAAGCACTTTTATATAAATGTTTCAGCTATAATTTCGTATTGAATACATGATCAATTGATATATGCGATATATTTTCCATAATTATTTTGCCTAACTATATAGTCAAAATAATTATCTTTAAACGATTTCTTATCTTATAGCAATTAAATGATATTTATTATCTTTTGCTTTAAGAAATCTTTGTAGATTGCATGATTTGAATAACTCCCGGGTATATAGTAAGATAATGTTAGAATAGATAGATGCATGTGTTCGCTACTTAAATAGGTCATTTTTATTTAGATCATTTTTCGTTATATCTTATATCACCCCAACATCATTATCATATCAATTCTTGCTGGGAAGTTGGTCCCATTATCCCCAGTCGGAACCACCACACTAAACGGAAAAGGAGTTGTTTTCAAGTTCCGGACCGAGTGGTTATCCCCCATGTTGTTGCAGTGAATTTTGAGGCTTCAATAGGTAGTTGCACACTTTAAGTAGAGAATCATCATAGCAGAAAGATTAGTGGAAAATCCATAAAATGATGATCACATTGATGAGCCAGATGGAAGTCCATGGTAGCTACAGGCTTCTTATAGAAAATCATCACAGTAGCAGGCTTACTGAAGAAGCCATAAAATGATGACTACTATGATGGTTAGGACAAAATCCCATGGTAACTGCAGGGTTCATGTAGAGAATCATCACAGTAGAAGGCTTATTGGAGAAGTCGTAAAGTAACGATTACAGTGATGGACCAGGAGGAAGTCCATGGTAGTTGCAGGCTTCATGTAGAGGATTACCTTGGTGGTTGTGAGTTTAGTTGTCCTAAGAGTCAAGAAGTAGAATGATTTCAACGAGTTTGGATCCATCTTAGATGTAGCAGATGGGCTCAAAGCCTACATCATACCATCTCCATTGGAAAGTGCTATGGAAGAGATTTCCAACTATATGCAGAAGTTCAGAAATGGATTCCTGGTTCAAAAGTTATGGCCTGCTGAAGTTCAGGGACTTGAAGCCTTAGGGAAGAAGGAATATCAACATATCAGAGATCAGAAGATTGGAGATCGACACATTGGTGTATCGATAATCGGGTGTCGACACATTAGTGTATCGACAATCAGAGATCAACACATTGGTGTATCAACAATTAGAAATCTAGCGACATCAGACATATCGATGATCGCACATCGGAGCATCGACACATCAGGCATATCGACAATCGAAGAATCATAACTTCTTCATGTGAACCTTTTAAATGTTGTGATATGGGGGAAGCACCAATATTGTTAAAAGCTATCGAGAATGCCAAAAGAAAATTAACAAAGGATTTCATCGCAAAACTAAAGGTGGGCGAGCCCTTTTCTCTATGCTCTAGCAGGACACATGGTGGCATATGGTTGGTCCCGATAAGGACACATGACAACGTCTAGTGGGCTCCAATAAGGACACATGACAATGTCTGGTGGGCTCCGATATGAACACATGGCAGCATTGGATTGGCTCCGATAAGGTACAGTGGCAACTGATGTCAGCATGACATGGCAATACGACAGGACTCATGGAAGGCATATTCAATCATATTGGGTGGTTTAATGGGCCATAACCGGATGACACGTGGAGTCGCCATGTGGCAGTGATGATGTCATATCGTAAGTCAGCGATTGGAGGATTGAAGATATCAGAGCTTTATAATAATTTTTTATTGAAAAAGTTTGGATGGAAGGGGCTTTGATGTGTTGGAACTTGGTCGAGGAGAGTAATATAGCCAAGGGCGTAGAGCAAGGCCTAACACCTAAGTATTGTGGACCATATCGGAGGTTGGAGATTTCGGAACTCTGCTTTAAATGAGTTATTGAAAAAGTTTTAATAAGAAGAGCTTTTGATGTTGTTAGTGCTTGGTCGTGGAGCCCATAAAAATAAGGGCACAGAGAAATAACACAAGGAGAAAGGCCTCCAGTAGGTTGCTAAAGGACTTAGCACCTAAGTGTTATACCAAAGGTCATAAGCAACAGTCCTATGGTGGAATGCAATAAGGAGCCAAGCAGAAGGGGCTAAATATTGTAACATCTTCTTAATAGAGTTACGAGATGTTTGGGCTCCGATATTGAACTATGGTTTAAAAGCTCTAATATAGCAGCACATAGGAGTATTAAAGGTTGGATGAGTCGGAAACTGAAGAGTAAATGAGAATAGAGGAGTTGGTCACTGGAATAAATGGCAATTGTCAAAGATCAACATAAAACTATGAGACAAGGCAACAAGGACAATGGTCCACAGAGAAGCCATGTCGAAGTACAACCAAGCCGTGCAAAACAATGAATAAGCATGGAGAGCCTAAGTGATAGGAGAGTTGCACATAGAGAGGATTGTGCCTGGTTGGAGTGTGCAGGTGGACTAAGAATTCATTCTTAGTATGGAGAAATAGTCAAGTGCCCATTCTCATGGTGAATGCAGTGGCAGATACCAAGTCAGACGCAACAACAAAATGGTAGAGCCATGCTGAGGTACATTCACACAGTGTGAATACAGGACAAAGTGGTAACATCGATCAGGGGGTGACAAAAGAACAAAACCCAGGAGCTCAGATGAGCAAGGTGGGGGAAAGAAGCATAGGAGCAAGTGAGCTAAGTGGAAAATATCTGAGAGAGTGTACTGATGTGTAAGGTTGAGTGAGAGCCTGTTATGCAGAGAGAGGTCGAGAGTGCCTAGGCAGAGGTAAGAGATCTCGAGAGCTGCGCAATTGTGTGTAAGGTTGAAAGTTGCTGTGTAAGCAAGGTAGAAGTTGCCTGTGATGTGTGAGCAAGGCCAAGAGTTGAGCTTATGCTATATAAGAAATGTCGAAGGAGCAGTGCAGTAAAAGATGACCAAGAGTTGATTGTGTGTTGATGAAGGGTAGAGATAGAGCTGTGTGGACAATGATGAGTAACTGTTGTTGAAGCAGATCAGTGGGCTGCTGCAGAGTGAGCAGAGAACAAATTTGAGAGCAGGTAGAGTGGTTGCCAATTACAGAGAACATACAATTCTTATTTGACTGTGAGTTGGTGCCTGCATACAGGAAGTCAGTGCTTCGATCTCTAGTGGGTGCTTGAGAAGGCTTGGGGGTTGGTGCCTTCTGCAAGTTGGCTTGGCAAAATCCAAGGAGCTGTAAGTTGGTGCCTCACATGGTACTTCTGGTAAGCTGGACAGGTGCCTACAAAAAGAGGGAGTTGGTGCTTCCTGCTAGTCTATGTTAGCAAACAATCAAAGGGAGTTGATGCTTCCTGTGTTTGGGTGCTCACAAAACATATTGATGTAATAGAGTAGGTGTTATTATTTTACATCAATAACAACAACAATCTTGGTGGTTTTTTCACAAAAGGGTTTCCACGTAAAACCTTGTGTCTCATTTGTATGATCCTCATGGTGTGTATGCTTGTATGTTGATTTCATATTTTTTCTCATTATATGAATGATTGCCAAGTTAGAATCAGAAAAGTAAATTGGCATAAAAAGTTTAAAATTAGCCTTGATATTGATTCATCCCCCTCCTAGTATTATCATTGTTTCCAACAGATCCAATGACATGGTAGCAACAAGGAGTGACACGTGCTAGGCAGAAATGGAGTTTTTGGCTAGTTGACTAGACAATTGGCAGGTGACATGTGCTACACATTGATTGGTTGCAACATATGACATGGCAGGTGAAGTGGAAAGTGACTTGGTAGGTGATGTAATAATTATGGGTCTTACACTGAAGAACTACAGTCTATTTATGTATATAAATGTAAAGATCGATGTCTGGTATAATGTGGCAGAGATGACATGGCATGATTAACATGGAAAAAGGACCACATGGCAAATAATGATCGATCCATAATGGTTAGACGTGGCATACCCAGAGGTCTCGAGACTCGCGTCAAGACGGTATAAGGCAAGGATTTCCCGTGTATTTAGCTTTAGCTAAAATGTGAAAAAATCAAGGTTACTAGCCAACATTCACAAATATCCTAAGGCTTAGTTCTTGTGGGGCCCTATACTGGGGTACCATGATGATTAGATTGGTATAACCTTCGATATGCATTGGTCTAGTATGACGGGGAAAACACCATCAAATACTAAATTATGTCAACAAACGTTTGTTTACTAGGTTCAGTAACTGTATCGACGCTAGAATGATCGACAAGTGAAGCACTATAGTATGTAGCAATATAATGTGACAGGGGAAAATTCCATTAGTTGTAGCCAAGGGTGAAATGTTTATGAATGAAATTGTGTCTACCAAGTTCTAAGATCAAAATGGTATCAAGATATATAGAGGGTCAACATTCCAACAATCATATTTTGTTAAATCACTGAGGTCACAACATGATATCACAAGTGCTTAATGGTTTAGCACTTGGATCTAAAGAACTGATATTGGGATGTTTTCCATTGGAAGATTACTGGACTAGTGTGTTAGGACTGAGGCCACAACATGCAATCTTGGGTGCTTAATGGTCTAGCACTCGGAGCGAAAGGGTTCAAAGGGTCTCTGGTATCCAATATATAAGCACTCAATTGAGGCACCAAGTTACAAGATGCTAAGGTTCAACACCTAAAGGCTACAAGCCTTTGGCACAACTGTAGTGTAGTGCACTCCTGGTGTGGTAGAGCTCTTGGTCATGGACTTAGGCATGTGTGACATATGCGAAGGTCGTGAGCAGTACATGGTTGGATAGAAGGGAGTTATTAATGAACTATTCCATATAGGCAATGAGGAAATAAGCTTGGGCCATTGCAAATATGAATTGCACTATAGAAGTGGGAGAGCAATGTATTATATTTGGGGGAGTCAATAGACTATTAAGAGTGTGCAAGAAAGCTTTGTGACCTAGTCAACCCACAATGCCATGGATCAATACCATGGGTTTATACCCATGGTAAAGGAGGCCATAATCTATAAATGCAAGTCTAAACAATTAAAAATACTGCTAAAATGGTGCATATGTGAGGTTGAGTTCCTAAAACTAGTGAGACTTAGAGAGTGGTAGTGGACCAAGTGAAAGGGAGTAAGCCAATATGAGGAGAGACAGCCTAAATATATTGAATTGCAGATTAAAGTGTGGTGACAATGTCGATTGTGTAGGGATAGAGACCAATACAGATCAAAATGAAGACCAGAGTTATAGTGGAATGTTAAGCTAAGTTAATTCAAAAGTTGTAGTTGAAGAGAGACTAGATCATAAGTGAAATGTGTGAACCTACAATATATTAAATGTACTTGAATAAGGAGTTTATTAGGTAAGGAAAGATTCAAATTCAAAATATTAAACATTAAGAGGATTGGTGAGTCCTTTAACTTGGTGCCTGTAAGTTAGGGGATGGGTGGCTCCTTTTAGTTGCTGCTAGTAAATTAATGTAGACGTAGGTTGGTTCTTACATTCATCTACAAAGAAGAAGTTGTTCCATGGTTTTCTCGCATATGGGTTTCCAAGTAAACATTGAGTCTCCTGATCTAGGTGTGTTCATTTCGATTTATGGTGTTTTTGTTTGGCTTACTCAAAATAACTTGAAGATTTTAAATATTGTTAAAAACTATATAATCCTTATTCCCCCACCCCCTCACAATATTATTTTTTGTTCAACAATTTTATATATAGGAACAAAATTGCAATATATTGTATTCTTGTGGCATTCAAAACAACTGCTACAACCGGTGATGTTTCTATATATTTCATAATTTTCTACCAAAGCATGTATACAATATATCCAAAAAATATCAAAAAGTTTATTTCATGAGCTTAAAAGGAATATTCTCTCATCATCTCAAAAAACCTAAATCTAAAATACTCTTCTTTTCCTTTTCTATATCAGCCTATGTACCCAAACTTATACATGAACCAAGAAGAATCCATCACACAATTAATGTCAGGGATCATGAACATATTTAGAGGAATTCCCCTCTTGATTTTCTATGATATTGTCATGTTCTAGCTTTTTAAAAACCGTCTACTATTCTATTCCCATCCCTATATATATGTGTGAAAAGGATATTATTATGAAACCAACTCATATCTGTAAGGTCTGATATTTGGAGTAACACTTCCTAGAATCAAATGAATAGCATGATCATGATCACAAATAGGTGGGAGGCCTTTGGGAGTCTCAAGTACCTTGGAATGATTGCCCAAGACTTTTTGGAGATCTGGAGAAATCGATGATTTCGATGTGGGAATCTCTAGTGAACATAATTGTGCAATTACGCCTCATTGTTCTTTCTTTAGAAGCTTTGTCATTCCGTTAGAGCTGATTATCTTTCCCGGTTTCCCTACGATACCCCTTAATTAAACTTCCTTTCCTTTAGAAAAAAAATCATGAAAATTTCTTGAAAATTAAAAGCTATTGTACCCAAGAATTGTAGCCATTGGACTCATAGTACAACATCAACACCACCCATTGGAATGGAAAGCATTGGTCTATTCAATACATATTCTCCCATGGATAGCTTGATATTATGGCACTTACTAGAGAAATTTATGGTTCCTCCACTTGCAACCATCAGTTGACACTCTAGTGATGGATATAGGAAGCAATTCAATTCCTTGGCTATCTTACAATGAATAAAATTGTGGGTATTTCCTGAATCAATCAACACTATTACATTTTTCTTCTTGATATGTCCTTCTATCTTGATAGTTTGAGGAGTGGTAATTCT
>APFE030326420.1:20975-39441 GCA_000404065.3 Pinus taeda | reverse complement strand
GACATTGGTTAAAAAACTTTTGCTGAAATTTTAGGGTCACCGGAAAAATTAAAGAGGCGAAAATTGAAGGCTCACCATGCACCGATCCTTTGCCAAATTGTTACTTCGTTAGCGACTGTGATTGGGCCTATTTTGACTGGCCATAACTTTCACATACGAACTTGGATTGAGGTGTCATTAATGCCATTGGAAATCTTGCATTAAGATCTTCAATCTGAACCTGGTTCCACTTCAATCTAATGCCTTTTATTTTTGTGTTTTTTCAAAACCACTTCTATTTTTGGAGCCACTTGGATCATTCTTCCCCACTAATTAGATTTTGGGATGCCAAAATATTTATTAGTCAATTGGAAAGTGAGATAATTTCTCCCTCACTTTCTCCTTTTCAATCCAATAGGATTTGCTTGGATGCATTCCCTTGAAACCAATACGAAATTATTCCACATCTCCTCGTTGTGAAGTCCTAGTATTCTTGTCAAGATTGATATCATCAAGTAGCTTACCCAAGTATTCAGGTGTAAGGTCATCCACTGTAGGAACCTACCCAACCTCTTCAGTGTCCATAATCAAAGGAGGCTCATAAAGCTTCAAGTTTTCAACGTTCACCAATGAGTACATTTGCATGTATGCTAGAAAATCGAGATGAAAATCATTGTCTCCAATATTTTCTAATATGGTGAATGGGCCATATCGGATTGGTCTCAACTTCTTTCCTTCCCCTTTCATCCTTTCCTTATTGATGTGGATCCACACCCTGTCTCCAACATGGAATTGGTGATCAACCTAGTGCTTGTCATGTCGATCTTTGTATTGAGATTGAATTTTCTCCAACTATTTCTGCACTTCTTGGTGAATCATTTGAATTCACTGAATGAACTTCTATGCTTTGTGCCTATGATCTTACCCACTAGAATTTCATCTCTCCTGAAGACCATGTCTAAGGGACCCTTTGGAAAATATCCAAAGCATGTCTCAAACGGTGAGCTCTGAGTGGATGAATACACTACCCAGTTGTATGCATTTTGTACATAAGGAAGTTACTCATCTCACAACTTGGGATGCTTGCCACAATAGCCCCAAAGTAAATGTATCATTGTGTGGTTGAAAACCTCTATTTTCCATCAATCTACAGATGAAATGTCATGCTCTTCTTCAGTTTGGTGTCCATCATTCTCCACAAACTCGTCCAAAACTCTCCAAGAAAGTGAGAATCTTGATCAGATATAATGGATGTGGGAAACCCAAAGTGGACCCATACAAATTGGAAGAAGAGATGAGCAATCTGCTTTGTAGTGATCTACTTTTTACAAGGCAGACACACATTTTTCTAAATCGGTCCAAAATGACATATAAATAGTCATGACCTCTCCTAGAAAAAGGCAGACTGCCAACAAAATCCATTGACACACTTTCCCATGGATGACTCAGAACAGGGAGTGGCTTTTGAATCCCCAATTGTCTATTAGTGGGCTTTCTAACTAAACGCAACACACATCCCTTTACATATCGATTCACAATATTTTTCATGTGAGGCCAATAACACAACCTATGAAAATGACACAAAGTTTTCCCTACACCAAAATGACCTGACAAAAGAGAGGTATGTGTCTCTTTGATTACATGTATTCTCTCATGGGTGGGGATACAAAGCTTTCCAAGGTGGTACAACAATTTACCCTGCAAATGGTAATCATTCACCTGTGATCCATTAGTCAGATTTGCATAAACATCCTTAAAATCGTCATCATCAACATACTATTCAACATAAATTTCAGAATGTAAAGAAGCATTTTGCAAAACTATAGATGCAAAAATAGGATGGAAAGAAAGCATATCTGCCACTTTGTTGTCGGTGCCCTTCTTGTATTATATTACCAAGTGAAACTACTGGAGGAATCCCAATTATCTGAAATGAAGTGCTTGTTGAAGCTTGGTTTATGACTGGAGGTACTGCAAGAGATGGTGGTATGTGTGAATGATATTCTACTTGCTGATCAAATAGTTCTTCCACTTCTTCACACTTTGAACCAAGGCATACAACTCATTGTCATATGTGGGATAGTTCACAAAAAATCGGTGGAATGTCTTTGAATGGTAACATACAGGTTTCCTCTGCTGCATCAACACTTCTCCCATGGTGTACCCACCAGAATCTATCTCGGTCTTGAAATATTTTTGGAGGTTAGGTAAGGCCAAAACTAGTGCAATATTGATCTTCACTTTCATTGTATCAGAGGCATTCTGTTGCTTTCCTCCCCACTGAAAGGTTTGCTTCACACTTTTCAATGCATGTAAGGGGAATGCAATGATGGAGAAGTTGGCAATGAACCTTCTCCATTATTGTACTGCACCCAAAAAGCTACAGAACTCTATAACATTGGTGGGTTTAGGCCACTTTAAAATCACATTAAATTTGGAAGGATTTATTTTTAATTGTCCACCTCCGACAATGTGACCTAAGTAAACGAAAGAGCTCTTACTAAATTCACACTTAGACATTTTGACAAACATTTTTTATTTTTTCAAAACATCAAGCACCTTTTTAAAATGACTCACATGATCTTCCCGTGTTATATTGTAAACAAGAATGTCAAGATACACAAATACAAAAACATCAAGAAAAGGTTTAAAAATATCATTCATCACCCTCATTAATGTGGTCGGAGCATTGCATAGTTTGAATGGAATCAACAACCATTCAAACAACCCCTATTTTTTCTTCAATGTAGTCTTCCATACATCATGTTTTGCAATCCTAACTTGGTGATAACTGATCAGGATTTTTTTCTTATAGATGCATTAGAATTACATATAACAAAGCACTTAAAAACCATGGAACATAAGCATATAAGACGAAGAAAAAAAATACATAATCATGCATGAGATCAAGACACAGAGATTTGATTACAAAGTTCATCTAATTTGGACTACATCTCTAGGCCCTGCTCAATAGTGGGGAGGCCTTCATTCATTAAATGGCATGAAAAGAGAGAAGTAAAAGTAGATTTCACATAACACCATTATACCTCCAATTTGGAAGATATATGAAAAATGGAGAGCCTAGCTCTAGAGACAGACAACACCACTGACTTCCTGGTGAAAGATCGTGTAGAATCACCTATCCAAATACCCAATTCAGATAATTGGGCTTTCTGCACCTTCTCAGAACCTTTTGAATTATGAGGCAAGGTTTCGACCACCTACCAAGAGCAGGTGTCATCACTCTCTTCTATAAATCTATGATGCTCCCTGTTTCTCTCTACTTCTCTCTACCACCCTCTCTATGCAAATATCCCCCCTTTATATTTTGGTGGGAAAATACTTTCATAAACCGGGCAGTGTCAACAAATGACAACTTTAGGCCGGTGGGTTGTTTCAAACAGAGATTATCGGACCTGGAATAGTGCGTAGGTAACAAACCTATCATACATGGAAAAATCACCATTTAACAGTTCAAACAGACCATTTTCGCATTAAACTTCAAACAATGGATGAATCGAATATTACTCCTAAACCCACTAGCTTTATCAATGACGGCCTTAATCTATCAACGCTGATAACCCCATTGAAAATCGCAATTGGTCAGAGCTAGGGTGATTCTCCATAATGTCCACTATAATGTGTGATATATGATGTGTGAACCAACGGACTTGACGGGTTTCTCAAAACCTCCCTATACTATATTGCATCTAGAGAATATCGGCGTATCGCAATCAGTGGAACCGAAGGGTGTTACTATTATTGGGATGTTGTGTTGTGCAATATGAGATGTGTGATATCGCAATCACAACCTAACTCTTTCGGGGTTGATTTTGTAAAACTCTTCCCTTTGCGATGTGCAATATGTGATCATCGCATCACACCCTTTCTTGCTTGGGGCCGATTTGTAACTACCAACCCACTTATGATCTATGATTGCGATATCGTAATCCCAACCCTGTAGTGTTGGGGGCCGATTCTTTACTCGTGGACCTATACCTTTTGCGATCAGTGAACTACGAGGCCAAAGGAAGCCTTCCACTTGGAGGTTCCCCATTCATTGAAGACTCTACCACATCATTTCCTGCGCTAACTTCTTCATATGCTCTCGGATTCGAGTGTCGTTCACACCATTGGAATTATGATGATGAGAAATTCAATCTAAAGCTAAGTTTATCAAGTTTCTACCACATTGCGTTTTGAGCCTCTTTACCATACCACTGGTACTTTTTAGAGATCCACCTGGATCAATGTTCCTGGATCGTTCTTGGATCAATCCTCCCCACTAAGAGAAGATTTTGGTCCTCCAAAAGGATTAAATAATCTACAACTTCTCTATAGATTGTCTACACCACAAGTGTCCTAATAGTTCATCATTCCTTCTCCTTCACCTTTGTCCTTCAGAGCCATAAGCAATGAGCCAACACCTGCATCCCCTGCAAACCTGTAGTACAATATCTTTAAAATTATATCTTTCACTATTGGACCAAAAAACAATGAGCCAAGCATCTCGTACTTGCCACGAGTTTATAACACATACTCTGTGGTCAATTTTACATAAAAATGGAAACAATACTCCAACTTTCAGTACAAGGCCAAACATCATTATTGCTTCAACAAGTGATGGAAAACACATCATCACTTTTACAGTTTAAAATGAAACACATGATTGGAAAAAATAAGGCAATGACATTCTACCACATATAGAAGAACCATCTCTCACTTATCAAAGTGAATAGGTCATCTCCTTGTGGTGCATTTCCTGGTTGAACAAATTTTTCACCTGGTTCATGCACGGATGCTTTGTCCTTGTGACACTACTCTGGATGGAACCTCCAACACATGGCTATTTAATGACCGCCTCTTTTGCAATCACTACAATAAGCCTTCTTCCTCCAGATTTGCTTTACCTTCTTCTTTGACTGCTGTTGAGAGGGTCTTTCACGCCTCATCCTTTTTCGTGCTGCTATTCTTTTCCAACACTCAGTAAACACATGGTTATGCAATCCACAAAAAAATCAAGTTCTTCTATGTCATGATTTTTGGTCATTATTAACAATACGATTATAATCAAAATTAACAGTAGAACACCAAGACTGGCTATACCTTTCTTGTTGGTCTCTAGTATTATCATGGAAATGAGAGCTTCCTTCAGCTCTTTCTCTGCAATGCATATTGCCATAGGTTGATGGTGATATGTTCCCATCATCCTATTTCCTCGATGGTTTCAACAATGTTGTGGAAGCTTCCGACATCTTTGAGCATTGTCCCTCAGTGCACCCCAACCTTGCAAATCGACGTCTTTTCTCAACCTCCAATGGATGAGTTATGCCTTGGATATTAATATCAAGTTCTTCTTCTTCCTTGTACCTCATTTCAGTAAGGAGTCATGTTTGTCCCTATAATGGGTACTTCCATAGTTCCAACAGAAATTATATCATGTGAAGATGAAACTAAAGAGAAATCAACATATTTTACTTCCACTAAAGAGTTGTAAAGAACTGATGAGAGCTTCTCATCATCTTTCATTGGTGGTTCGCTAGTTGTTTTGGTGCATTCCCCAACTACCTTCCTGACATACTAAAGTCCTACCTGAATGGGTAATTCCTCTACTTTGATGGGGTTTATGATGCCCTAGCCATTACTTCTGAGGCCCTTCCCCTCATACCCCATTCTCCTTAACAGTTTAGAGTGTATTCTTGTTGTATGGTTTTCAAAAGTGGCAAAATCATCATCAGGAAAAATACATAGAGTCGAAGAATTACTTTTTACCTCACGGGGGTCATGTTGTAGCTTTTCCAAGGCCTCATCCTTGGCTTGCAACTTGTGTAGAAACCTCCCTTTCTCCTCTTTCTCTTCCTATAGAAGCCTCCCTAATTTAGCAAGCTTTGCTTGAAGACTCTGGTCATTGCATTTCAACTCTTCCAAGGCCTCATCTATGGTTTTCAACTAACGCTGCAATTGTTGCTTCTCCTATTTCTCTTCTCGTAGTAGCCTTCTTAATTCAACATTCTCTTCTTGAAGTATTTGGTTAATATCCTCATTTGAGGAAGGCGAGGAATAAAATGCATAAGCACTGGAATATGTGGATGACACATCACTCTCCGACCTCTTTTTCTCCTCCTCTCTTCTCTTCTCATATGCTTCATACATGATGTCCACCATTTTGGACATTCGCAGGAAGGTCTCATGCATTTCTTTATCATTCTCTATAGTTGCACACTTGGTCATTCACATTCGCAACTCTTAACAACAACAAGACCTTTTCTATTCCCAACGAGCTTCAACATCTACCATGTCTCCTCTTCGTGATGCATGTCCTTTGAGGTTTATTTATGGTTAGCATACTCATGCAATTTGCATAAATTAAGCCCTGCTCTAATACCACTTGATCTGGGATTTTTTTGCTTATATATGCAATAGAATTACATATAAAAAAGCACTTAAAAACCATGGAACATAATCATATAATATGAAAATAAAAAAATACATAAGCATGAATGATATCGAGACACAAAGATCTAATTATGGAGTTCATCCAATTTGGACTACATCTTCGAGCCCTACTCAATAGTGGGGAGGCCTCCATTCATTAAATGGCATGAAAAGGGAGAAGTACAAGCATATTTTACTTAACAACCTTATACCTCCAATCTGGAAGATAGTTGACAAATGGAGAGCCCAACTGTAGAGACAGATAACACCACTAACTTCCTAGTGAAAAATTGCGCAGAATTGCCTATCCAAGCACCAAATTCGAATAATTGGGCTTTCTACACCTTCTCGGAACCTTTTAATTTCTAAGGCAAGGTTTTGGCCACTTTCCAGGAGCAGGGGTCATTTCTCTTCTATAAATCTACACCCCTCTCTGCTACTCTCTGTCACCCTCTCTTTGCAGATAACCCCCCTTTATATTCTGGTGGGAAGATACTTTCATAAATAGGGGAGTTTCAACAAATGACAAGTTAGGAATGCGGGTTGTTTCAAACACGATTCTTGGGCTTGGAATAGTACGCAGGTAACAAACCTATCATACATGGAAAAACTACCATCGAGTAATTCAAACAGACCATTTTTGCATTAAACCTCAAATGACGGATGAATCGGCGTATTACTCCTAAACCCAGCGACTTTATCAGTGACGACTTAAACTATCAGCACAAAAAACCTCATTGAAAATCGCAATCAGTCAGAGCCAGGGTGATTCTCCATAATGGACGTTGTACTATGCGATATGAGATGTGTGAATTGGTGGACCCAACGAGTTTTTCAAAACCACCCTATATAGTATCGCATCTGGAGAATATCAGCGTATCGCAATCGATAGAACCAGAGGGTGTTACTATTATTGGGATGTTGCGCTATGTGATATTCGATGTGCGATATCGCAATCACAACCTGAATCTACCGAGGCTAATTCTATAAAATGCTTCCCTTTGCGATGTGCGATATGTGATCATCGCATCACACCCTTTTTTCCTTCGGGCCTATTTGTAATCGCTGACCCACCTCTGATCTACGATTGCGAGGGCCAATTCTTTACCCGCCGGCCTCCACCTTTTGTGATCAGTGAAATGTGGGACCAATGATAGCCTGCCACTTGTCACTTCCCAATTTGTTGAAGACTCTATAATGTCATTTTCTCCTGCCACCTGTCCAAGTCAAACTTTAACTTTGACTTGCTTTAACTTATTCATATGAGTTTGGATTTGAGTGTCGTCCACACCATTGGAATCAAGATGATGAGAAATTTGATCTGAAGCTAAGTTTATCAAGATTCTGCCACTTTGAGTTTTGAGCCCCTTTACCATTCCTCTGGTACATTTTAGAGATCCACCTAGATCAATCCTCCTGGATCCTTCTTGGATTAATCCACTTGGATCCTCCTAGATCAATAACCACTATGTAAGTCCATTTGTGTGAAATAGACAACATTTTTTGATTGATCTAACAAATCATAAATGTGAGGGAGAGGGTATCGATTCTTCATCATTATTTTTTGAGTGCTTTGTATTCCATACACATCCTTTGTGTGCCATTCTTATTTGGCACCAACACAATAGGTGAACGCATGGAGAAGAACTTTGCCTTATGATCCCTTGGTTCAACATTTCCTGCACCTACTTCTTTATCTCTTCCATCTCAATTGATGACAACTTGTACATACCAATGTTGGGTAAAGGAGCATCTTATTGCAAGTGAATCTCATGTTGGATCTCACGCTTTAGAGGCAACCCACTTGGTTTCTAAAAAATCCATTATAGTTAGAAACAATTTCATACAATTTTTTTTTATCAGTGGGATCACAACCTTGGAAAGCTTCAGATGTCTCTCCATCTTTTGCTCTCACAACCATGAGCAGGCACCCTTTGCTGGAATTAATGAACCTCTTCATATGACTTGAACTTATAAGACTGACACTGATTTTGGCATGATGAGATATAAAAATGTATTCCACCTCATGTTTCATGATATGATACTTATTTTCATGGCGAAAGAAAAATTCTTTCCTGTCTTACAAATATGGACTCACCAATACAATACCACAGATATCCAAGGGTACAACATCAAGATCAACCTCATCTACTAGTTTGGATGCAATCACAAATCTAGCTCTACACTGCTTGGTTACATGTAATTTGGATTTATCACACACCCAACCAAGAAGGTAGGGTTTCGGATGAGGCTTTGTTTCTAACCCTAACTTCTTAACTAAGGACTCTGAAAACAAATTTTCTTGTGAGCACAGATCAAAAATGGTTTCCACTTTAATATGATTCATTATGACTCTAATGTGGAACAATTTGGTCCTCCTTTGTTCATTAAGAAGAGATTCATTTGAAGAACTTGTACTTGCATGCGATTCAGAATTTTCATTAGCATGAAGAGAAAGAGTACCTTATATGCCCACTTCTATGATATGTGTCTCGTTACCAAAATCAGATCAAAGATCCTGTTGTATGGTTGTGATCGTATTTCACTTGTTCTTCCCGCAAAATATCATTTTTTTCAACTCTAGATGCAACTTCCAAAAGTGTTCATCGTCATGGCCTTCCTTCTTGAAATGTGTGCAAGATGGCTTTGCTCATTCCTCCTTCTTGGTTGTAGTTTACTTCTTGTTCTTTCCCTTGCCTTTTCCTTTTAATTTGCATTACAAGTTTTGAAAGATGACTTCTTTGGTTTCCCTTCTTTGTCATTTTTGCCCCTACTTTCAAGGTAAATGGCCTTCACATTGGCTGCATCAATAGTAATAGGCTCAAATAACAACAAAGAATTCTTTATGTAACTATTTAAAGCACCAATATAATTTGTTACAGTTTCTGGTGAATCAAGTTAAATACCCAAATTCAAAGCTTGTTTTCTAAACTCTTATGTGAATATTTGTACATTTTGACCCTTTCTTGGTCTCAAATATTTCCATTCCAATAAAGAATTTTTTAATAATCCAATGGACAAAACTAATATTTTAATGCATAAACAAAATTGGACCAAGAAGAAAGGAGGTTACCTAAGTTTTTGTTGCCTTTCTGCAACTTTCGCTTCCACCAGACAAGAGTGGTGCCACTCAGCCCAAGATATGCTAATTGGATCTTTGCCTCATCCTCCCCAATTTGTTGAACTGGAAATAAACCTTGATATATCTAATCCAATTGTTTAGTTTCTCTGCATTAAATTCTCCATTATATGTGGGCCCGTCAAACTTTACATCTAGCTTTAACAATGGATTCTTAGATGTATTCCTATGATGTTTTTTAGAGTGATGAGAAGAGGAATAAGAAGAATTGTCACTAGAGGATGGAGAGGGAAATTCAGGAGGCTCTCCTCTTCTGCCTTCATGATTTACCAAAGCATGATCATCTGGTTCTTTCTTCTCAGGCTTTATTGTCTTCTCATACACTGTAAACAACTCGACAACTTTCTCTACCATGGTGAAGAAGATCTTGCGATAATTTTTCTCTTCCTCCATTTGAAATTCCTCATGTGCCACGCTCCATCTTCGTGTTGCATGCTCCGATTCAAGATCAAAGGATTTAAGTTTTCCTTCTCCTCTTTGGAGCTTTTTCTTGGTTAGCATTCACTCATGCAACTCGCATCAAGACCTGCTCTGATGCCAAACTTGATCTAGATCTTCTTCTTCATTAATGCACACATAATTGCATATAAAAGAGAATGTTACCAAGTAACTTAACCACATGAAAAGAAGCCTAAATAAAAAAGCAACCATGAGATCAACGACACAAAATGATTTGATTATGGATTTCACCCAGTGTGGGTTACGTCTTCGAGCCCTGCTCAATGTGGGGAGGCCTCTTTCATTAAATGGTAGAAAAAATTGAATTGCAATCAAATTACATAAATCACCCTTATACCTCCATTTTCTAGAATGCACTAAAAATGAAAAGCTCACCTGTAGAAATAGACATCACCGTTGGATTCATGGCATGAAATCGTGTCAAGCGACTGTAAACTTGACCCTATTTTGAGCAAGTGACCTCTGGAGCTCTAAGGAATCTTTAGATTCCCTCAAGATTCCCTGCAAAATATTCTCCCAAGATTCATTAAGAATCTTTCTTGAAATGGTTTCACCTAAAATTCCGCCCTCATACTCCCACTGCTTGGTTCTGCCTCATCTTCCTCCATTGAGCAATTGATTAAGGTTTATATAGTAAAGGAGCGGTGAAGCTTCCAACAAATGGTCCAACGACTTGTTGGTTGGCGGAGGAAAGATTAAGATTTTCGTTGGGGAGGTCCTGGGGTCCAATCTATGGGCCTCCATATTATGGCACCTTGTGGTTACATTGTAACGATGGTCATTCAAATTTTTGTATTATTCATTGTTGTAATATATATTGGGGCTGCCCATTGGCGGGTCGCCCCACCCGGTCCGGGTGGGTTCGACCCCCACTGGCTCCCTTCTGGTAGGCATTTGAAATGGCCATGGTAATAATGGAATGTGGCGGTTGGGAGCCTAGTTGGTTGCGTTTGACCTCTAGCCAACCGGCCCATATATACATGTACATATACATATACATATACATATACATACATATCATACTAATATCTATATATATATATAATATATATAATATATATATATATATATAATATATATATATATATCTATTATATATATAATATATATATATATATATATATATATATATTATATATATATATATTATATATATATATATCTATGTATTATTTTTTTATATATTAAAAGACATTGGTTAAAAAATTTCCATAATATTTTAGGGTCATCAGCAAAATTGAAAAGGCGATAAATTCACCCATTCTAGTGGCTAGATTTCATGCGCCGATCCTTTGCCAAATTGTTGCCTTGTTAGTGACTGGCACTTGGCCTAATTTGAATAGCCATAACTTTCACATATGAACTCAGATTGAGGTTACATTCACGTTGTTGGAAAGCTTGTGTCAAGGTCTTCGATCTGACCCTAGTTCCACTTCAATCCAATGACTTTGATTTTTGAAATTTTTCAAAGGCACTTCTATTTCTGAAGCCACTTGGATCATCTGCACATGGGAAGGTCAGATAAATACATGTAATCTTATGTAACCCTGACTTATGGGCATTGATATACATCTGTCGATCTTCAAGGTCTGCTTTGAATCTTCTTGCTGAGAATGCTTCATTCACTTTTTGCCATGTGATATTTGATTCCTTTTCTATGAAAAGTAAACTCAAAAGCTCATTGGCATACTATCTACTGCCTCCCCGATGCGAATTTCTGTGGTATCCTTTGAAGCATATCTCTTTGGTGCCATGATGTGAGTGATTGATAAAGAGCAGTTCTCAACAACTGCAATACCTATAGGAGGAAAATGCACTCATGGAAAAGACAAATTAGCTTCAACAAATTGACTCTCAAATTGATCAAATATCCTTGTTATTCTTCAATAGTTTAGCAGACAGAGAGAGTACAAATATCATAAGTACAAGCCAAAAACAGATTTGCCAAATTAGCAGTCAAACCAGCAGTCAATGCAACCCTACCTAGAAAGTCAATGGTGGTCAAAGCTTCCCAAAATGTCCTCCAATCAGCTCGTTCAACAGTAATCCAATTCGGCTTTCCAGGAGAGTCAAAATCAGCCCAAAATAAATCGCTCAAACCTAGTAAAAGGAGAGAGAATCATTGTTGTAATTTTCAACAGTCAAATTTGAAGTCAACTTGAAGTCAACACGAGTCAACTTTTACCAAAATTATTGATTTCTATGCTAATAAATGTGGCCTAGAGAAATCAAACTTCTGGCCCAAAAATAAAGGTCAGAGCTGGTCAAATCACCCTTGGTCAATGCCACGAAAACTTTGACCTATTTTACCCATAAAAACTCACCCTCTTGCCACACGCGCAAAGAAGAGAGAGAGAGAGAGTTGTCTGTCACACATGCGAAGAAGAGAGAGAGAGACCTCCAAGATGTTCAAACCAATCAAGAGAGAGAAGATGATGTGATGAGATGATGTACAAATGAGGAAAAGATCACCTCTATTTATACAATTCGTTGAGGGTGAGGAGACCCATATATTGGGCTTCCTGAGCTTACATTTGACTATGGCCGACCTTGATAATTTGTCCATAAGAGAAATAAATTCATAATTCTATTTATGCTTGTTAGAATGATATGATATTTATATCAAAATTGTGCCTGTATGAAATTGGAATCCAATGTAATAATCATCTCCATCGTATGAGTTTTCCTAAGGTGGAAGTTGGCCCTAGTTGCCAATTTTAACACTCCCTCACAACTAGGGAAAATTCCACTTGCAAATCCATCATCATGCCAACTTGTCATCCCGAACCATCCTTGTCATCAATTCTCTGCCACGCTCTGCTGAACCATGAAGTAATAATGAAGAAGAAGTGATCGAGAGTGTACCATACCACTCTCCACCGACTAAAGTCAGTCCTTAATCCCAGATCAAGTTTTTGAACACCATGCATCATAGTCATAGGGAGTAAGGTAGTACACGATGCATCCATCGGTAGTGCTATGGTCCCTAACCAGATTTTCCCAACTCATTGGCTAGTTGATAGGTACTTCCCATGAGTCCTAGACTCAATGGGTAGGATGTGTGTCAGGGCATCACCGAGAGAAGGTGAACCACTCATCCTACGCATATGCCATAGGAGAAGGTCAACCACTCATCCTATGCATATGTCAATCATATAGGAAGGTGAACCACTCAGCCTATATGCATGTGTCCAGGTAGGGGAAGGTAAACCACTCACCCAACACACATGTCAACCATAATGGGGTATCACAAGGGAAGATGAATCACTCACCCTGTATCCAGTGTACCACTAGGGGAAGGTGAAACACTCACCCTATGGTCACTCATAGCTAGCTCCAAGAAGTACCCCATGCCCCCAGGAGCTCCCATAGCTCTCTGTTCAACTCATATAGGACCCTCATAAGAGGGTCGTTCCAAGACACCAAGTCTCTCTTGGAAGGTTAATAATTTAATCTTCCTGAGTGGCTTCATGAGAATGTTTGCAACCTACTCATCTGTAATGATGTATTGGAGCATAACTGCTCCTGTATTTTACCATATCCCAAATAAAGTGGTACCTAATATCAATGTGCTTGGAGTGGTCTGGAACATGGAATTCTCTACTAGATGAATCCCACTCTAGTGGTGGCAGAAGATCACAGTGGTATCTAACACATGCTCAAATAGCTCACTGAATAATTTCCTCAACCAAACTACTTCACAGCAAGCCATACTCATAGCAATGTATTTGGCCTTGGTGGAACTTAGTGCAACCTATTTCTTCTTCCTGCTCATCCAAGATATAGAAGCATACCCCAAAGAAAATCAACATCTAGATGTGCTCTTACAATCCACCACACTCCTAGCCCAATCAACATTTGTATATCCATGTAGTCTCAAATCCCTAACAGTGTATCTCAGCCCATAGTGGATTATTCCTTGGAGATATCTCAAGAGATTCTTGGAAGCAATCCAAAGAATGTGATGAGGCTTGACCATATATTGACTCAACATGTTCACAACGAAGCATATGTCAGGATGGGAGTTGACCAAGAACATTAGTGCTCCCACAAGTTGATGATACTTGGTAGGATTGATCAATTTGGGTCCAGCAAAACTTCCACATAGCTTCTTAAAGTTGAGTTCCAAATTAAGAATCACAGACTTGCAGTCCACCATCCCACATATCTCAAGTAGCTTCACAATATATTTTCCATGAGAAAGGAAAATATTACCTAGCTTTTTCCAAACCTCCAACCCTAGGAAATAATGCATCAGTCCTAAGTTCTTCATCTCAAACTCAGAAGCCAACTCCCTCTTGCATTGATGGATGAGAGGGTCATCACCTATTAGAAAGAGATCATCCACATAAAGGATCAAAATGAGAGGTCTGTCCCTTTCAACCTTCAAATAAAGGTTCGGGTTAACATCACTTCTTGTAAATCCCAACTGCATGTTGTGGCCACGACCACCACCCTATCAAATCTTGCCTGGGTAACAATTTTGGATGGGTCCCCTAGAAGTTGATCTTGCATCTCTCCGAATGATCTGATTTACCTGAGGGATTTAGCTCTCTAGGGAGCCAAGTCTTCAATTCACAAATGGTTAAAGCCCCTTAATAAATCCCTCACATGATTCACCTATAACCTTTCTTAAGCCCTTCTTTCATATGCCCATCGGGATTTATTTGACCCACAAAACATTTCATCACATCATTATTCCCGTCATATCTCTCTATAGCAAAAATGCTCAAAATCATGCATAAAACCCCCTTTTCACCTATCGCAATCTGTTAAAGTCAGTCTGGTCAGTCCTCCGTCAGAGATTAAAACGCTTTATGCATTTCATTTTTAGGTGTCCCGCTCCATTCACTCAGCTACATTCCGCTAGGGGCATGCCATAATCTGACGGAAAAGGTCATGCTAGTCACTTCCCCTCATGTCTGGCTCCTGCTGGCTCAGGTCTTTTGTCAATGATCACAAAAGTCCATGACAGTCAAGGTCTGGTCCTTTAAAGGAAAAAAGTCATTTTCGATAGTTAGGTCTAGGGATTAATCAATTTGGTCTTCAAACAAAGCCATGCAGGCCAGAGTGAGGCCCTTACAAAGTTATGATTCAGAGAGTTTCATCGTCATGTGGATAGACTTCGACTCTTCTTCAAAACTCTACTTTGAAGAAAAGTCAAATAATGTCATTGGTGATAAAATTTTCAAAAAAGTCGTCAGTTGATTTCTTCAGATGTATTCATGGTTTCTGTGGCCAAATGTCCTGTCGTGTAATCCCTGCAAAGAGTGCCAAAAATTTCATCATTTGAGCTAACATTTCAAAGGGAAAGTGAAAATCAGTGTGCCTTAAAGTCTGTGAAAAAGTGTCAAAACATAACATTAGAAAAATGGGCTTTTGAAGAAGAAAAAATTCAACCCATGACTTCCAAGTCTTTATATACAAGTTTTCACCAAAATCAAAGGCATTGTGAAAATCAATTGCATAGGGAAATATTGCAAAGGGTTTAGGAGTGCATCGTGTGTGTTTGGAGAGAGTTGGAGGCAGTTTCCAGGAGCGTGGCACATATACACAGGGGCGCAGCACACACAGAGGGCACGGCGCACACAGAGCCAACCCTCAGTGTATTTTTTCAACGGGTGCGACGCACACCTAGGGTGCGCACACTGGGTTTGGTGCATAGCGCACACCCACAAAGGGCCCAAATCGTGCCAAATCACTTCAAATTGCTTGTGAAGCCCATCAAATTGACTGGTAGGCTCTATGTCATGACTTGTTCATCAAATTTTATGGATGATATGGTGGTTCTTGGCTATGTTCAATTGCCACAAACTCATAAGACCAACCACTCAAAAAACACCAAAACCATGGTGGCTAGGGTTACATAATTGAGGTATTGAGGCCAAGTTCTGTTTTCCTACCATTTTTCCCTCTCCTACCATTTTTCCCTATCCTTCCTTTCTCATTTTTCCTATTATCCCTACCCTAAAATACTACCAAACCCTATACCCTATCCCTCCACTCTTTGGTCAACATAACACCCAAAAACCCTACCTTGTCAAAACCCCAAAACCCTAACCTATCAAATACCCAAACCCCCTACATATCCATAAAAAAACTTCTCCCCATAACCCCTATTCCTATCACATTACTCCCCTCCTAATACTCCCTTTTGTTTCATTGTTCCCCTTGGTGGCAGATATCACAAGAGCACCCAGCTTCACACCATCATCAAAGGGAAGCCTAAGTACAATACACACAGCAGTCATGGCATCACAGCATTCATCAGAGTATGAGATGGAGACACAAAGTGACTCATCCTCAGAAGAGCAGGCTCCCAGGAGACATCACAAGAGTGGCAAACATGTTAGGGATGAGCCCACTACCCTCACTGAATTACAAGCATGCCCTCTTGCCATGTCATGTTTCCAGCACCTAGAATGTTTTGAATTTTTTCAAAGAGTGGATAATGTTAGATTTCATCATGAGTTGGCCCGTCTTTTTGTGCTTCACCTACATGGAGGTCACTCTATCTTAGCCGGGGTCACCTTCACATTGACACCCGAAACTAGCTCAATGGCAACAGGCATACCAAATGTTGGAGAACAGTGGCATAAGAAGAAGAAGGTGGATAGGCAACACTATGAGCCTTACATTAAGGCTAGATTCTTGAGTCAACTCACAAGAGTCTTCCCATTCAGATATTTGAAAGATGAGTATGCTCCACTCATGAAATTGATCATGAAGTACTTCAGCTGTGAGGGAAGGTTCTCTCGACTATATGCCTATCACATCAGGTTGCTCATGCACTTTACCAAGGAGAGGATGATGAACCTCCCATTTTTCATTTAGAGGAACATAGAGAGGATGAACACCTTCATGCAGCATAAGACCCCTCAACAGCAACTTAACAGTGTTTATCACTTTGCTCTTATCCAGATTTTGGTGGATCATCAGTTGGGATTGCAGGGCATTTCTTGGGAGGACTTCATCTCCTGTGACCTCTTCAGCCCTTCACAGGTACTATCAAAGGCAGAGCATGAGACAGGTGGCCCTTCTCATCAGTATGAGCACCATGAGACCACGACTATGCCAGTATTCGTGACATATCAGAGAGGCAGTAGGCACTTGTTTGCAGCAGCAAAGCCAGTGTTATCTCCACCCAGGGTGGAAGGGGCCTCGCTTCCGGCATCGACTACATAGGTGTAGGACAAGGGCAAGAGGCCCATGCATGATGAGGGGCCATCAAGTGAATAGGAGGCAGATTTCATCCTCATTCAGGATGATGATGTAGAGGTGGAGAGTGCCCGACCTAGGATGACTATTCAGGAGAAGAACACGGAGATCCAAGACTTGTCCCTCAATGTGGAGAGGGTCAAATGGATCATCATGTATTTGGAGTAGAGGAACAAGCAGCTTGAGGACCGGCATGAGATCATGGAGCTGCAAAACATCCGTGAGAATCGACAACCTGCCCAACAAAGGAGGATTGAGCTCACTACCTTGGAGCAAGAGATCAACAATGACCGTGAGTCCTAGCTAGAGCAGATCAACATACACCTGGAGAGACTGTTGGAGAAGGTCGACAGAGGCAAAACCATACTAAGGAGGATGGTTTATCATTATAGGGCACGGAACATGAGTGCAAAGGCCTGGATAAGGAGCTTGAAGGCAAAATTGAGCAAAGCAACAAAAGAGGCAAACGAGGCAAAAGAGCAAGATCGACTTCGAATCTTGGCTGAAGCTTCTGTGGCCCAGCACAGTGCCTCTTAGAGAACCTCCAGCCCAAATTTCAAGAAATTTGGGGCAATTTTGGTCACATGGTAAGTTTTTCGTCAAAACACAGGTTTTTTTTTCCTGTGCGTCGCGCCACTGGCACGACGCTTAGAATTGGGAGCTCCAAATGAGAAATGTCTTGCATTTTTGGATTCAGAATGTAAAATCATGACTACTAGTGCTTGGACAAGAAATTTGGGCATGATTTGAGTCTCCAGGAGGTCAAAAACACCCAAAAAATGGCCTCTCTGTCCCTATTTTGACACACAGGAAGCAGTCTTGGGAGAATGAAGATTTGGAGGGGAAAATGAGCACCAAATTCAGAAATTCCACTTGGGTTGGAAAGTAGAAAGGACAAGATTTCCAAAAAGAACACTTGGGAACATTTTGGACTCCTGCAAGTGCCTCAAAATAGGCTCCAAAGTGGCGCGGCGCATATAGGAAAAAAGGCCAATTTCACCTCCGTTTCGTGAAATTTCGATTCGCGACTTCTCCAAGTGGGCCCGCTCATCTACATTTCACCTTTTCAGCACATAAGGTGGAATTTAAAGTATTTTCACTCCAGATTGGCTTCTATCCAAGTGAAAAAGGAAGGCAAACAGTCACCCAAGCCATTTGTCATGTTTGTAATGCTGCACCTGTAGCTAATGGTTGGCTTTCCACCTCCATTTTGTAATGATTCGAGTAACTCCCCAA
>APFE030326420.1:0-19779 GCA_000404065.3 Pinus taeda | reverse complement strand
CCTTATGGCCAGACATGGTTTTCCCATATATTCTTTTGTTTTTCGAAAAAACATTCAAGTCCTGGTTTTCAAAGGCAAGCCTATTACTACGGACCTGCTGGTGGTATTAACACACACACACACACACACACACATATATCTATATATATATATATATACACATTGGGTCTGGGACCATATCGCATATTGCATCGGCGGAACGCAAGAACTTTATACAAGGCATGCTATGGTATTCCGGACACACTGATAATTAGTGGCCCGGCCACATAATATTTCCCGGCTGTAAGGCAGGACGCGGGTTTTCCCATATTCTCCTGTGTTTTTTAGAAAAGTATTGAGTTTCGATATTTAAAGGGAAAGGCCATAGAAGCATTGCGATGTGATATGGCAGACCCAATGGGAACTATAGGCCCAGGTGTTTAAATTTTAAGTCCAGATGTATGGTCAGATGTGGGGTTTTGCAATGATTTTCAATGTAAACCAGGTTGTCGCCTGTGGAACTGAATCAACGTATGGATTAAATATTAGGGGCCAATTCTCTCATGATTGTTACTCTTGATGTTATAAATGCTTCATGAATGAAATATTGGTGTTTATAAGCATTTTTATCATATTTTGTATGAGTATGACTGATGTTGGTTATCTATGCAGGTGAGAACCGAGAGAAGGCAAGTGGATCCGAAGAGTTTATCCATGCGGATATGTCTATTTGAAGATTGGGCTTTAGGTGTTGGCAGTCATATTTCCAGGTGTTGCCTATGAAAGCAAGACTAACCCAGATTTCATCATGAAGAGATGACACACAGTCATCCCCTTCAAATCAACAACCATTCATTTCCTTAGGAAATGAAGCACTCCAGTGACAAGAAATGCCCTCTACATGTCAGCAGTGACACCAGTTGTCTTCTTTTGTGTATTCTGATCTGTGTAGTGAAAGAGGACAAAGGGAAGGAAAAAAGGCAAAAAGGGAGACCGAGAGTCATTTCCAGTTGGATAAATATTCCCTTCGGATAGGAAATTAGGGATTTTTGTTTGGAGAAAAAAAACTTTGATTCATTGTGAATAAAGAGGACTGTTTGGTTCAAGAAGGATCATGTTGTTTCAAATTGTTTCCCCTTTCTCTCATATGTTTAGGATCACTGTGTTGTTGTTCGTATAAAGACAAATGTGGTTTGCTTTATGCATATTAATAACTTGCAGTTCATGGTTGTTATCGGTTATTTGAATGTAATTCAATAGCATTAATAATTCATGGAAGGCTGTTGATTCCTGACTTTGTTAAACATCAGTTGCAAGTATTATTTGTATGGAAAGGAATGTATATTTCTGTATAAGTAATTGTATTGTGATTAGGATTTAATACAACCTTGTTCTTATGTAGACTAGTAATTGATTCATTTTGACTTGGGATTTATATATGATGTTTAACCTCCTTTTGTTTGGCTCCTGCAGGATAGATTAGGACAGTTAGGACTAGATTAGAGTAGTTAGAAGTAGTGTAGATAGGATTTAATTCACATTGGTTAGTTGTTTTATTTTGTTGATTTAATTGAAGTCTTCCTCCCAGAAGCCATATTTCAAAGCATTTAACAGTTTACGAGGTCCCTTAAAACCCGTCAGAACTATCCATTCCAAATGAAATTAGGCCTAATTGGGATTTGTGATCGGGTTAGTTCCCCTTGTTGGTATAGTGAAAATTTGCCATGTCAACAAATTGACGCTAGAAGGAGGGCTTGAGCCGCCGTGTTATAGACATATTTGGGCACTTCAATCCCAACCTTATATGTCGATAAAATAGGGATTTTCAACCCCTAAGAGTGTTGTTTCATACCCTAAAAGATCATGGTCATCTGATTACATCATTCCCTAAAAGTTCCACCTGAAAAACCATCCAGAAATGGCCTAAACTGAACCATACTAACTGCTACACTGACCAGGTGTGATGCATACTGAGTGGTACACTGCTCATGTGTGATGCATACTAATTAGGTATTCTATAGGGTGGAATAGGCAAGGATGGAAAAATGGCCAAGACAGTTTGCTAAGTGGATGCTCATGGGATTTTCTAGAAACTTCTCCTATGACACTTGCCTCTCTCAATTCGCCCAGGGATGAGTAAGAGATCCAAGAAATCTCCAAGTGGAACCAAATGCAATGGAATGATACTAATAAAAACCCCAGAGATGACTCACACCTTTACACCATCTATAAATGGATCCCTCCTATAAGAGATCCAAAGGTTGGATCAGACAACTAGGTTGTAATTCTCCCTTCTATCTAATAAACTTCTTCAAGTTTTCTTCAATATAACTGTGTAATTGTGAATGTTATCATATGTGAATGCTATTATATGTTCATTATATATATGATTCTGTAATGCTTATGATATAATAGATCAAGACGCTTTGACAGTTCTTTGTTACTGTGTTTCTACAGGTACTCTCTAAGCAGGATAAGTACGAGGAGGAGTTTCAAGCTCTGTCAAGGGAGAGAGAGTTCAAGCAAAGGATTAAGCGGAAGTTCCAGGTTGGTCCCATTGTCTTTCTCTTATCTATTATACATAGAATAAATCGTGAATTTCTTTAAACTGTTGTTTCTAGGGTAGTTACCAAACCTAGAGGGCTAGTCATTCGAAAAGACACTAGTTTTCCTAGAAACAAATTGGTGACTCCGTTGGGGATCGAATAGATGTTTGTTTGTTGTTATTGTTTATTTTATAAATTATAGACAGAGCCTGATGTCAGCCATCTAGCCTTCAAACTACTCTTTCTCTGCAATTGCATAGTAGATGAATGTTGCTTCAGTCAATCTCTGGTTTAGTTTATGAATTAAACATTTGACTTACAAGCATTCTAGATGCCCTTTTGGTAGCTTAGTAACCACTCAAGAAATTCCTCTATACGTTTCCCTTTACTGTCCATCATAGCTCAGCTTAACTCATTGAAAACAGCTGCAAATCTGAGCCAAACCCCATTTCAGTTGCGTTCCCTGGCACATCGCATTGTCTGTCACTGTAACCTAGTATGCATCGCACCTCTCGAGTCTGTAAAGTGTGATGCATCGCTATTTATGTGAAGCCCAAGTGCGATGACTAACTGAACCTATTTCCATTCTTGAAATTGGGGGTTTTTGTCATTGTTTTCAATTCTATTTAGTTGATTTGCTACTTATGAACAGTGCCTCTTTACTGAAGCCTACTTGCATCACATAGATCAACCTCCATTGATTAGGATTAGTAAATGCGTTTATGTATTTGTTTGTCATTTATAATCCTTTTTCAAAAAGTTTCTTAAATCGATCTATCGCTTTGGTGCAAAAAGTGTCGTGACTGTCGTTTTGTGTCAAAAAGAGCAGTGTCGTGGATTCTTCCTTCCCTAAATAGTCGATTGAACTTTTCATCATGTATTTGGTTTGATTTGTTGATATTCGAAGTGTCAAAAGCATCTTTTATTAAAAATTGAAAAGTGTCATTTAGTCTTCCTTTCTATTTTGAAGAAGAAATTGTCAAAAATGTCGCTTTGAAAGAAATATTTCAAATCTTTGCTACTCTTAGTTTTCCTTTTTGGCATTTTTCACATTAAGGGGAGCGAAAAATAAATACATGCATTTGCATTTGCATTTAGTCTATGTGCAAAAAATGATTTAGGAAAATGCACTAGTGTGTGCTCTTTGCTCTTTGTTTGAAAAAATTGTAATCTTCTTTCCCTAGTAGCTAGGATTTTCATTGCTCAAAATAAACAACGATTGTTTATCATTGTAGATTGCATTTTAGGAATTTCAAATCATCATCACACGATGAACCATTGAAAGAGAAACTTTAAACAAGATCAACTCTAAAATAAATTTTAATGAACCTAACAACACTTTGGAACTTAACGCAACGCATCTAGAGGTCTAGGCTAGAGATGTGTTCCGGTGTTGTAAAAACTAGTAACTATTGTTTTCGTTGAAGGTTGGGTGATTCCTCCTCCTTGATACGAAAAGTACTAGCACGGACTTGTGCTCCCCATACCGTCACATATATATTGGGAGACCACAATAAGCTTATATCCTTTATCCATAGGAAGCCAAGTTTTCCACCTTATTGATAGTAATGCACTGAACACAACATTTGGGAAGATTGACTGTTGTACATAAGTCCTTGGTAATTTCTCTTTAATTTATCACCAAGGTGTATATTGCAGTTTTGTGATTGGTTCGGTAATCCCTCTGTCTAGATTTTCCAGAGTAGTCACTTTCGTTCCTTTTTGACTCTTTAAAAGAAAAGTTCCATCTGAGCACTTGTCACTTCAAGCTCATTAAAAATTGAAGGAGACTAGAGTCATATTTAGCTTTTTCTCAACTCTTAAAAATAGAAAAAGAAAAGTTGTTGCAAAGCATCCTTAAAATTAATTGAATTTGGAATAACATCATTTTCCTTTATTTTTTAGTTGATCAAGTAATCTGCAATTGTGGAAGAAAGTTAATCAAAACCCCATCGTTCACGGAGACTAGAGAGTCAACTGCCTTTGACTCCAAAAACTAAGCCATTCCGGGAAAAATGGTCTTGTTTAACTAAGTCCAATTCATCTGGTTTATTTGAAACTTTTGTTTCAACATTATCAGAGACTACAGTTACTCTGATCATTTCTGGTACATATGCCTTTAGAGAAGAAGTTCCACCGTTACAGGAGGACATTAGAACTGATCCTAGTGTAATGATAGACACTTCTATACCTGAAACACCTCCATCTAGAGTTGACCCAGAGACTGAAGCTCACTTACCTAAACATCTGGAAGTTGAGTTTCAGAATTCAGAAGGTGTCACCCCTCCAGTATCTGTCACTGTAGAAGCTATACCTTCTTCAACTCCAGAAATATTTTACGGAGCTAACAGTCTACCTCTTCCACCTGGTTTGATTACTATAGAGGAGATAGTAGAGGATCCTCCATCCAGTACCCCATTACATTTTGGAAGTGGGATTCATTTGTATCCTTCTACTCCTGAGTTAGGTTCTTTTAATCATCCTTCATCGCAATTTCCTGTCGGATGGCTAGAAATTATTTTGGATAGAATAAACATGTCTGAGCAACCATCAACATCTAGGACTGTGTCATCTGATACAACTATGGCATAACTTCCTGCTGCCATTCCCACAATGTTTGTTGGTATACCATATGTTCCAGCTAGTTATCAACCACTAGCGGGAGTTCACTTAGAGGCAGCTTCGGCAACATGGTCTGCTCCTATTTATTCATCCAGAGTCCCATTTGGTATTTCTTACGTTGAAACTCAGCAAATTGATCTTGCATGCAAGTATCAATTTGGGCAGACCAGTCTTCAAAGACCGATATATCCTTTGAACACTGGACTACCACCATATGGAGGGCAGTATACTTTTTCATTGTTCCCTCCTGGGGAACAACCATATGAGAGTTTACAACAAAATTCAGGTCAAACTAGAATTACATCCAATGGTTAGGTACCAATACTACCACAACAACCAATGGTTGTATATTCAATGCAACTAATCCAACCTATGTCGAATATTCCCAATACGCCTGCTATTGTGACTGTGTCGCAAGTACAAGCACTGCCTGTTGCGTCTCAACCTCAAGTCTCTCAGGTTGCAATACAATAGCCTCTTGTCTCTACGGCTCAATCACAACCTCAGGTTAGTTCTTCCTTACCTGGAACAACTCGGGCTCATACAGGTATTATCACTCCGCATTTTGGTCAATCTTCCAGTATTGGGCAACAGCAAATGGTCCAACAACCATGGCTAGTACAATACCAACAACTGCAATTCCAACAAACCCAACCTCAGTTTGGGCTTGGTCAATATCAAAACTACCGAGGTCCTGAGCAACAAGGCTTTGTAGGTAATGGACAGCTGCATTTTCAAAATGGTTATCAACAACCACACTATACTGGTTATGTCCAACAACCTTATCAAAGTTAACGACATCAGATACATTATTTTGGTATGCAAAGACCTATTGCTTAGGTGATTCAATCTTATCCTGGGTATGCTTCACCTAACCTGAATCAACAGTTTCCTTTCGTAGCAACTCTAGAATTACCAGATTTGAACCGGTTGACGAATGATCCAATTGCATACGCCCCTTGGTGGCCAGCGATTCCTCATAAACTTCCCTTTGATATTCCTAAATTCAATGGATATCCAAGTGAAGATCCATTGAATCACGTAATGACTTTTCATTTGTGGTGCTCATCTAACACCCTGAATGATGATTCGATTAGGCTTCACCATTTTCAGAGAGTGCTAACTGGTCCGGCAGTGAAATGGTATATTGAATTGCCTAGAGCTTCGTTTGACAATTTCAGCACCCTCGCCACTACTTTTCTAACCCACTTTCAGTTACCCATAAGGTACGAAACAGGAACATAACTACTTAGGAACTTTAAAAAAGCCACGGCCACTCACATATCTAATGATATTCATGAATGGCGACATCGTCATCGAATGGTAAAGATGTATGTTCCTTATCAGCTTTTAGCTGAGTGGTTTATTAAGTCCCTGTTGCTATGTATCACTGAGGATGTGGCGAAAGGAGGAGTTGTCACTGAAGAGCAAGTCATTGCTCATGCCCAATATTTAGACTTGATCTATACTCAGTCTAGCACGCTCTACGACAAAATTCCTGACGCTCCTAGACCAGAATTTTATGTTCCACCCCCTCCTAAATTGAATAGGGACTCTCACGCCAGTGATGGCATGATCAGTGCCTCAAGTACGCAAACTACAAAGGCTCCATCTGGTAAAGCTCTTGCAGTTTCTAGTAAAAATGAAAATGACAAACCTCTTGCCTTAGAGATTAATGTCGTGTCATCTAACAAGGGCAAGAAGAAAAGGAAAAAAAATAAGAAGAAACAGGAGAATTCAACTCCTGAAAAATCTTCTGAGTACCCTACTCGGCCAAAGAAACCTCCTTGTTTTCCATGTTACATATGTAACGAGGAGCATTATACGAGAGATTGTGCACATCAAGTTGAGGTTGCAAAATTTTTAAAAACTTCAAGTACCTCGTCGGTTTTGACTGATCCATTTCCAAACCAAGAAACTAATCTGGTTGTTATCGATCATGCTTCCACATCCCAAATGCTTATGCTATCCATATCGACAAGGAATAAAGATTATGGGAATCCATTGTCATCAAACAGCCAGGCTACAAATCAACCTAGTAGTTCGACAACAACTTCGATAAAAGTTGTTCCACCCATTATTCCTGAATTAACTATAAAGCCACCAAAGGGAGTCATACATAAATCGACATTTAATCCTCATGCTCGAGCTACACATAATTATAACATAGTGGAGGATCTTGCTCAATCGCCATCTGCTATGTCGACACTTGCGGTACTGCAGAATTGCCCCTCCCAAAAGTAGGCTTTGTTATCAGCAATAGGTGGGATAGATCCTGTGGATTCCAATCTTGTGGCCTTTAATCAAACAGGATATACACCTCAGTTGCCAACCCATCTCACTTTCCTTATACAAGTAAAAGCCCTCAATAAAATTGTTCATCGAACAATCATTGATGAGGCAACATCTACCTGTATTATGTCGATGAGTTGCTGGAAAACTCTTGGTTCAACACCCTTGTTGCGATCATCAACAACATTAAAAGCATTCGATGGAAGAACATACACTCCGTATGGGATTTTAAGTAACTTGCAAGTTGAACTGGGGGGCAATAAAATAGAGATTGAAGTTGAGGTCATTGATGGAAACCTTGATTACAATATCTTACTGGGAAGGCCCTAGATTTATGCTATGGTCGCCGTTGTGTCTACATACTTTAGAAAGATTGCATTTCCCTTCCAAGGTGGAATTACAATTGTTGACCAACTAGCATTTTTTCCTAACATTTCACAAGCTACTGGAAGCATTCCATTGATCCATGGAAGTTCTCAATTGCTTCAAAATGTCGGAGTAGGTCTCTTGAAAGACCCATCCTTAATGGGTACTTTTTCCCTCTCACCTCCATTTGGTCTTGCAGAAGTGGCCACAGTGGAAACATGTCATATGATCTCTTCTACATCATCTAAGATTAAAAAGAACTCTGACCATTCTGATATTGTGGATCACCACAAAGTGTTCCTGGGCGGCAAACTCGAATTAGCACTCAAAGAGTGTTTGGATAGATAGGTCTTTAGAGTATGGTACCTCTTCCGATCCTTGGTCTCGTATACATTCTACAAACGAAGGAATCATCCAATCAATGATGATAGGAGAGTGTAGAAATTTTATGAATAATATGACACATATTCACAGAGATTATCCCGATTATACACTATTGCAGAATACATGCATAATACATAACCTCTTCTACGTTGATCATCAATTTACAGAAGCAGAAACAATAACATGCACACATAGAAGCATCAATCACACATATCAACATAGTATTTTCCCGAGGAAAGCATCTCGTTAAAAACCCAAACTATTTGTATATTATATTGATTGAGAACATGTAAAAATACATAGTACAATACTCTTCATAAGTATCCAGCACTATCTCCACCTGTTACACACAATACAACTCAGATCTGATCTCCAAATCTCCTCCGCTGCTTGCCTACCTCCACTGCACAATACCTGCATGAGAATGAATGAGAATGGCTGAAACATTCACGTGAGCACAAGCTACAATTTCCCTTGGCCTCATTGGCATTACTCAATCCCATGCATGTGCAAATCTCATGCACAACTAATAGTCACAACTCACCCTTTCACTTACCTCTAACACTTTTCTCCACTGAACTGTCCATGCACTGAGTCAACTGATGTATTCTTCAGTTGCATTATGAGTTAATAATTAGTGAATTAATTAATAACTAATTCACACCACTCAACATTCATCTATTTGCAATTTAGACTAACTACAACTAGTTCAACTGAGTCAAACTGAACACAACTCCATCAACTCCTGATCCAACTCCACAAAACTCAATCACTGAAGTCCTAACTGAAGTCCTCCATGCAATAGCTTAATTTAACCCATAGGAACCACGTATTTCCTTAGGGCAGTTTCATGTGCCACATCTGTAGCTCGAACTGAAGTGCTCCAAGAAAATAAGATAATGTTTATAGTCCAAATATTATTAAGGGCTAATAATATTCGATTGTTCTATATTTAGACTAAGAGTACCTCCACTGTTGTCTAAAAATAGAAGTCCATCTTTTTTTACCAACATGACCAATCATCCATAAACAACATCCTGCAACTCATAGACCATGATCCATATGTCTAAAAATAGACTTTGCGCCAAAACTTGCCTGCGGGACCACCTAGTGAAGGTGACTCCTTTCCACTAAGCTCCATCATCTTGATGCATTCTCAACAAGAATTTCTTGTTGCACACTTTTCAACACTCCCTCTCAACAAGAAAGGCTTGCTCTCAAACCTGATCCTGTAACTCTGTAATTTTCTGCATGCAACACATCTGCCCGGTCCACTTTGCTCCAACAACACTTGGAAAAAAAAACACTCCCAACTGACCACTCTGTTGGGCTAGGAACATACTATGATGCTGAAGCTCTACCTGCTGCTGACAAGTGCTCCCTCTCTGACATCTGCGCTACTGCAACATCTTCATGCATCTCGCACCATTGCACCCCTCTCTGTGCCACCTAGCACTGTGCAAAACACTTATGCCTCTCGCATTGCTGCAGCCTACATGCTATGCGCTGTCCTAGGATTCCCTGCATTGTCACTCTCTCTGTTGCTCCATACACATATTTCTCTACCCAATCAGTCAGTTCTTGCTACTCCACATTGGGGCTCCTATAACAAGGTCTCATCCAAGAGGTTGGGTACCTCAAGGATCCTGCCCCTCCTCCTTGGGATGATCACTCTATATTGCCCCACCTCCTACCTAGAGGTATGGCTGCATGTGATCCCTCAGCCCACCTGGCTCAAAGTTTCCCCCTACTGGAGATCTCTGCATGAGTAGATGTCTCTACTCGTTCTCCACTCAGCTTCCCCTGTTGTGGCTGCTCCACAACCTCCTGAAGCTGTTGCACCAATCATGGCTCCTCCACAATTGTCTAAGACTTCTTCTGGCTCTGCATGTTGAGAGGTAATATACCCTCCCTCTTAGTTGTCTTGCTGCTCACGGCTTTGCATGCATCTTGAACCCCAAGAGAATACAGGTTCTTGACTCGTGAACCAATCTGCTTCACCTGTCTAGTGATGATGTGTCTAAGGAAAACCTTTCCTTCTCTAAAGACTACATCATAGCCTCTGTCTTCCAGCATCGCAATCAACACCAAGTTTCTCTTCAGTCCTGGTACATACTTGACATTAGTCAAGGTAAGGCAAGCTCCATGCTCCCTCTAAAAAATAACCGTGCCTACACCTGAGACATTATACTTCTCATCATTACCCATCCCTATGAGTATCTGAAGATCTTTCTCCTCCAAAGTACTGAACAAACTTTTGTCTTCGGTCATGTGGAAAGAAGCTCCACTGTCAAGAAACCAACCACTTCCCATCATGGATGAAACCATGCATGCGAAGAGTGTGAAATCCAACTCAAAATGTGAAGCAAGTGCCTCACCTCCAGATCCTTCCCCGGATCCCTTCTTGGACTTCTTCTTTGAGAAATTAGTAGCATAATGGCCCAACTCATGACAACGAAAGCAACTCACTTTTGACTTGTCAACCTTCTTCCCATCATTGGAAGAACTAGATTCGGAAAGAGAAACCTTCTCCTTCCCCTTCTTTGCCTTACTCGCTAAGGAACAATTCTCCTCATCATGCATAGATGAAGAACTGTCTCTGGTGCGCCATCTAATCTCATCTTGCACAAGATCCGACGAAAGTCTCTCCCATCCTGGCAATTTCTCCCTTCCATTCACTGAGTCCTGCTAGCTATGCCAACTCTTAGGAAGGCCAAGGAGTGCTAGACTCACCATATCCTCATCATCGACAGTCACCCCCACACTTCCCAGCTCATCCTGGGATTGGGTGAACTTCGTGAGATACTGGGGCATACTGTCTCCATTCTCACAGTTAATGTTTCTGAGTTTTATCCTTGAGCGTCATTCCACCAGCTCAAAACTCAATTGCTTCTGATCTAAAATCTGTGAGAACAAAGTATTTCTCGTACAAATATTGATTGTATGGGCATTCACCGGATATCTCACCTTCCAAAATAAGCATGAATCCAGAGGCTACTTGGCCCGATTACAGACTCTGCCTGAAGAAATAAAACGTAGACACTTTCTGAATAATAGATCCGATGATCAATCCTCACTTTGATATCCTGTAGAAATCTCTTCTACAAATCAACCTGCTCCGATACCATGTAGAAATTTTATGAATAATATGACACATATTCATAGAGATTATCCCAATTATACACTATTGCAGAATACATGCATAATACATAACCTCCTCTACATTTATCATCAATTTACAGAAGAAAAAACAATAACATGCACACATAGAAGCATCAATCACACATATCAACACAGTATTTTCCTGGGGAAATCATCTCGCTAAAAACCCCAACTATATGTATATTATATTGATTGAGAACATGTAACAATACATAGTACAATACTCTTCACAAGTATCTAGCACTATCTCCACCTGTTACACACAATACTGCTCAGATTTGATCTCCAAATCTCCTCCGCTGCTTGCCTACCTCCACTGCACAATACCTGCATGAGAATGAATGAGAATGGCTGAAACATTCACATGAGCACAAGCTACAATTGCCCTTGGCCTCATTGGCATTACTCAATCCCATGCATGTGCAAATCTCATGCGCAACTGATAGTCACAACTCACCCTTTCACTTACCTCTAACACTTGTCTCCACTGAACTGTCCATGCACTGAGTTAAATGATGTATTCTTCAGTTGCAATATGAGTTAATAATTAGTGAATTAATTAATAACTAAGTCACACCACTCAACATTAGTCTATTTTCCAGTTAAACTAACTACAACTAGTTCAACTGAGTCAAACTGAACACAACTCCATCAACTCCTGATCCAACTCCACAGAACTCAATCACTGAAGTCCTAACTGAAGTCCTCCATGCAATAACTCAAGTTAAACCATAGGAACCATGTATATTCTTATGGAAATTGCATGTACTACATCTGTAGCTCAAACTGAAGTGCTCCAAGAGAATAAGATAATGTTCATAGTCCAAATATTATTAAGGGCTAATAATATTCGACTTTTCTATATTTAGATTGACAGTACCTCCGTTGTTGTCTAAAAATAAAAGTCCATCTATTTTTACCAACATGACCAATCATCCATAAACAACATCCTACAACTCATAGACCATGACCCATATGTCTAAAAATAGACTTTGTGCCAAAACTTGCCTGCGGGACCGCTTAGTGAAGGCGACTCCTTTCCACTAAGCTCCATCATCTTGTTGCATTATCAACAAGCATTTCTTGTTGCACACTTTTCAACAGAGAGACGCCGTGGGAATATTACCACCATTGTTCCCACCTTCAAGATAACAATGAAGATTATTCAAATGACGTCAATCATCCTTCAATTTTTTATTTTTTATTAAATATTGTAAATACAGTGGATTCCGAAAGAAAACTGTCCAACATTGAAGAAACTATCGCCATTAATATTTCGACCAAACCTAATGTTGTAGAGAATATTCACATTGGAAAATCTTGTTCTCCATCATAACTAGAAATTTACTGCGCTCTATTTCGCGAATTCAGAGATGTCTTTACATGGTCATATGAAGAAATGCCAGGCATCGACTCGAGAATTGTTGAACATGAAATCAAGATGTATCTAGATGTCAAACCAATATGGAAACGACTTTGACCTATCCATCTAAAGAAATTCGTTGCCATTAAAGAAGAAGTTGAAAAAAATTTGGATGCTAGTTTCATTTACCTTGTTCCTCTCATTGATTAGGTATCGAATATTGTTCCTGTAATGAAAAAACAAGGAACAGTTAGAGTTTGTGTTGATTATAGGGATATAAATCAAGCATGTCCAAAGGACAACTATCCTACACCCTTCATTGACTAGATAATTGATGAATGTGCTAGATGCAAAATCTTTTCATTCATGGATGGATTTTCCGAATACAATCAAATCAATATCCGCCCACAAGACCAATCGAAGACTACATTTATATGTCCATAGGGCACATTCGCGTATCGCAAATTACCATTTGGTCTGAAGAACGCAGGGGCAACTTTTCAGAGGGAAATGAATTACACCTTCCATGACATCAAACACATTGTTCAACCATATCTCGACGATCTACTTGCTCATTCGCGAAAGCAGACTGATCATTCCCAACATTTGAGAGCCATATTTCTACATTGACGACACTACAAGATACGAATCAATCCACACAAATGTGTGTCTTGTGTTGGTTCTAGTCAATTACTTGGTTTTGTAGTTTCTAAGGATGGAATTTGACTCAACCCATTTAAGGTTCAGGCAATCCTTGACATGCCTCCACCTTCAAATTTGCTTCAAATTCAAAGACTCCAAGGGAAAGCTAACTTTCTGAGGAGGTTCATTCCACATTATGTTGAACTTGCTAAAGGTTATACACGTCTTTTGAGAAAAGGAGTACCCTTCCACTGGGATCAAGTTGTGCAAGCTTCCTTTGATGCTTTAAAAGATTCCCTGATAAAGGCATCATTAATGTATGCTCTTGACTGTCAAAAAGACTTTAACCTGTATCTCACTGCTGCAGATACAACCATTGCCATGGTTTTAGTGCAAGAAGATAATGGAATTGAACATCCTATATATTATTTTAGTCGCAATCTTAATGATACAGAAAGCAAGTACTCTTATGTTGAAAAGTTGGCTTTAGCAGTCGTTCAAGCAATATAGACATTTCGACACTATGTTCTCTTTCGCAGAACTACCATTGTGTCATATTGCAACCCTATGACCTACATTCTGTCGCGTCAATTACTAGGGGGCAAATATTCCAAATGAAATGCGGTTTTGCAAGAGTTAGATCTAGAATTCACAAAATCCAAATCAAAGAAATCTCTCATTTTCACGGAGTTACTTTGTGACCTTCCCTCATCATCCAACGATTTAACATCCAAAGCATCAATCATGGATGAGACTCTATTTCTGATATCGTCAAGCGATCTGTGGTACAGGGATATACTGGTCTATCTCCAAACCCAAACTTTTAGGCCTAACACCTCTCGCTCTAAACAACAACGTACTCGATACCAAGCCAAGGACTATCTGATCGTTGGTGATACACTTTACCGTCGTGGTGTCGATACAGTTCTACGAAGGTGACTCACGCATGAGGAGGCCAAAAAAGTTTTGAATGATTGTCATTAAGGTGCTTGTGGAGGGCATCTATTTGGTTATGCTACTGCACAACATATATTACGAGCTAGTTACTTTTGGCCCACTATATTCAAAGATTGCATAATTGCAGTCAGAAGTTGCCATGCTTGTCAGATTTTTTATCGTAAAACCAAATTACCACCTACACCACTGCATCCAGTAGTTTTTTTTGGGCCATTCGCTAAATGGGGCATTGATTTCATGACATGTAACCCCACCTCAACTGGGGGGCATGGGTATATTATAGTTGCAGTCGACTATTTTACAAAATGGGCTGAGGCGATGCGTACATTAAACAATAGCGGTGAAACGACTGCTCTTTTATTTTTTAATCATGTAGCTTCTAGATTTGGTGTACCACAGGCTATAGTCACAGATCATGGGTCGCATTTTCGTAATCACATGATGATCGAATTAACTGCCAAATTAAGACTGTCCCACGATAGTTTTAATCCATATTATCTACAGGATAACGGACAGGTTCAAGCAATCAATAAAGTCCTTAAGCACATGCTGCAGAGAATGATTGGAGTCCACAAACAGAATTGGCATTTAATCTTGTACTCGGCTCTGTGGGCATATAGGGCTTCGGTGAGAAATGTGACCGGATTTATGCCATTTCAGTTGGTGTATGGTCTGGAAGCTATCTTACCAATTCAGTGCGAAATCTCATCCCTCAAGCTTTCAAAAAAAAAAAACTAAAAACCGAGCATAGTTCCCCCACGGTTCAATCTCGTTAAAAAATGAACCCACCTTTAGTAAATAACCTTTGTGGTTGCCATGCTATCAACCTTTTGAGCCTTGGTTGTGTACCTCCCATCACCTCCATTCTTTTGGCCGATCATACGCTTCCACTTGGTTGTTCACCCTTTTGAGGAACAGTTGTAAAGAGTGGTCTTATTAGCCAACCTCTTCACAGAAACGACCATGTTTTGAGAAGTTCCAAGCTTACCCGGAATTAGTTGCTACCCTAGACACCACTCATTCCTCAAAATCGAGTCTCCTTTAAATGCTTTTTAAACTCGTTAAATATGAAAAGATTGTCGAGCAATTGGCCTTTCCATCTCATTAAAGTGATTGGAAGTGCCATCCCTCCTATATATTTTAATATTTTTAGGACCTGAGGAATTATCTCACGAAAAAGTTTGAGCACTTGTCTTTTTTGGATCATTAAAGTGATCAGAAAAGTCATCCCTTTCATATTATTTTATCCTTTTTCAGACCTAAGGAATTAATTTACGAAAAAGAACTTATGGAGTTTTATTTTCATCCCTTTTCAAACTCTCTAAACATGAAAAGGATCGAGTTATCCTTGTTGTTAAACTCGTTAGAACAATAGTGACAAACTTGTCCATTCTAGATGAGACAGAGTTTCCTTTTCGTCCCTTTTCAAACTCTCTAAACGAGAAAAATACGGACTTATCCTTGTCGTTAAACTCGTTAAAACAATAGCGACAAACTTTTCTATTCTAGACAAGAACGAGTTTCATTGTCGCTAGACTCGTTAAAACATCGCAACAGGTCTGCCCAAAGGGAAAATTATAGAACAAGCATATTTTATCCTCCTCAAGCTTGACAAAAATAAAGAAGTACTGGTCAGCACTGATTGGAGAAAAAGGGAAAAAAATTGAATAAATTTATGGTAGCAGGTCGCTCTTGAACATGACACTTTCACTTCATCACCATTATTGAGTTGGGTTGGGTTATTCCATTCACCAGCCATCTCGCCATTAGTCTTTCACACCATCCATATTTTGGGGTTAACGCTACCAATCCATCTCAGTGTCGCCGACATGTTCAAGAGAAGTCATTCAGTTGAGAAACCACAATCCAGTTAATGCCTCATCCACTGCAATACCTTCAACCTTCATTTTTCATGACCGCCATTCCTGAACCTTGTGTTGTCAAATCATTTTCACCACAATCCAATTAATTCCTCATCCACTGCAATACCTTCAACCTTCATTTTTCATGACCGCCATTCCTGAACCTTGTGTTGTCAAATCATTTTCACCTCCAGAAATCATTTGCTTTGTTTCATGTTGTAGATGTGGGATACATCAAGGCCCTCCTACGACAAGTCACTTCTTGTCGACATCAACACATTATCGAAGAAGTTGACTTAGAAACACCTCTTTTAGTACTTTGAAGCTTGCATGCCTCAATGGCAAGATTCTTTCTTTCGGCGATGGGTTGACATCAATGGCCTTCGACCGGAAGATTTTGCATGGTGTTTGACATTGGATCATATACTCACACCATGTGAATTGTAGTGTAGTACTTTGATGGTCATTAACATTATCAGTGATTCCTCTTGTGTCCGTTAATAGCTCACATTATTGGCTAGTAATCAGGTGATGTCTTTCCATGTTCGACTTCAAAAAATCTCTTGACATGGATCGACTTGTACATCGGGCGAAGATTGAATGAGTTTGAAGACCCCAGATCTAGTTTCATCCATCTAAGCTGCGATATATTTAGGGATATAAAGACATGAAATGTACAACGAAGCTGCACAGATGGTCATCTAAGCCAAGGATGATGACTCTACATCCAAAGAATTACCAGTCTGCACCTACATATGACTATCTAATCTATGTACACGAAATGAATTTATTAAGCTGAGCATGGGAATGTGTGCCTCAGCTAGATCATGAAAATTATATTATGATGATGTATTGTATTGTATCTTATACAAGTCACCTTCCAATTCGAAACCTTGGATCCTCATGATAAAGAATTTCACCCGACATCAAGATTTACGACTTCATGCTTTAGGGGGGAACTGTTATAGACATATTTGGGCACTTCAACCCCAAAATTATATGTTGATAAACTAAGGCTATTCAACCCCTAAAAGTTTTGTTTCATACCCTAAAAGATCATGGTCATCTGATTACATCATTCCCCAAAAGTTCCACCTAAAAGACCATCTAGAAATGGCCTAAACTAAACCATATTGACTGCTACACTAGCCAAGTGTGATGCATACTGAGAGGTACACTGCTCAGGTGTGATGCATACTAATTAGGCCTTCTGTAGGATTTGATGGGCAAGGATGGACAAATGGCCGAGATAGTTTTCTAAGTGGATGCTCATGGGATCTTCTAGAAACTTCTCCTATGACACTTGCCTCTCTGAATTCGCACAGGGATGAGTAAGAGATCCAAGAAATCTCCAAGTGAAACCAAATGCAACAAGTGGAATGACACTAATCAAAACCCTAGAAATGACTCACACCCTTGCACACATCTATAAATGGATCCCTCATCTAAGAGATCTAAAGGCTGGAATTTTGTGAATTGCAAGTAAGTGTTGATAGTTTGTATTTGAGGAAAGAGCATTGTATTGTTGGTGTGATCTTGCTATTTCATGAGGTGAAGAGGGATTGATCTTGGGAGGATGATGCTGGATCAGACAACTGGGTTGTAATTATCCCTTCTATTTAATAAAGTTCTTCAAGTTTTCTTCCATATAACTGTGCAATTGTGAATGTTATCATTTGTGAATGCTATTATATGTTCATTATATATCTGATTTTGTAATGCTTATGATATAATAGATCAAGATGCTTTGACAGTTCTTTGTTACTGTGTTTCTACAGGTGCTCTCCAAGCGGGATAAGTACAGGGAGGAGTTGCAAGCTCTGTCAAGGGGGAGAGAGGTCAAGCAAAGGATTAAGTGGAAGTTCCAAGTTGGTCCCATTGTGACTCTTTCTCTTATCTTATACATAGAAGAAATTGTGAATTGCTTTAAACTATTGTTTCTAGTGTAGTTGCCAAACCTAGAGGGCTAGTCATTCGAAAAGACACTATTTTTCCCAAAAACACGTCGTCTACAACTTTTAAAGATTTCATTTATAAGCGCCACACATGGATTCAAAAATATTAATGCATGGATTTTGAAGGTCAAAAAGACCCTTCCTCTCATTTGGAAAAGCCTCATTTCGAAGAAGAGACACTGTGGGAGTATCCTATCACTGAGGAACAACCAGTCAGAAGACTTACTCAGGCTTATGCTCATTCCCTATCACAACTCCCTATCTTTTAGTATTTACCTTCAACAGCAAAAATAAAGCCAAGGGTCTATCACATAAACGAAGAGACATTGGCAGCCCCTTCTCTTGGAGATATTGTGCTTGATTATTTACAGAGTATTCACTCTCCTTGGGAAGAAATTCATGAGGAATCCCTTTTTGAAGGAAATCACTGGCCTGATTTGGAAAATCCTAATGAAGAAACCCTAAACTAGAATACCCTTGTCCTTGATTGCTAATATTCCTCAATCGGGTGGGAACCAACTCCTACCTCCTCCGGGAGCACTTCCTCCCTGGCTCGCTCAGGATATCGTAGTGATACCCGAGGAGCAGCATCCCTTACCCAAGAATGCAGAAATAGTGCTACCTAAATTCAACCCTAGGAAGGGAGACACCACTGATAACCATATTCACTCCTTCTTCCTGGCTGTGTGCATGTTGGGGGTAGCTGATGAAGATATAGTATGTCGCCTATTCCCTTTTACATTGATTGGTGTAGCTTCCACATGGTACTTTAGCTTAAGAACCAAATCAATCACCTCCCCGCCTGCCTCTCAACAGGCCTTTTTAGACAAGTATGGCCATGAAAAAACCCCTATTGCCTTAGTTCTAGAACTATCTCATTTGAAAATGGAGACTAAATAAAAGGTTAACGATTTTAACATCTAGTTTAACACCTTGTTCAACAGAATCCCAACCACCACTAGACCTATTAAGGAGGTGCTCATGGAATTCTAAATCACTGCTCTCCCTGTCCCTACTATGATGTGGGTCAAAAGGAGTAATGCACAAACCTTATAGGGTGCTATTGATGAAGCAGTAAAAGTTGAGAATGAAATGCTTAGTCTCACAGCATGCGATCATACAACCAGAGAAAAGAAAGCCTCTCAAGAATCCAAGAAGAATAATGGGAGTGATAACAAATGGGTTGAAACCAAAGAAAAGGATACCACAGATGTAGAAGGTTTTCATCGGATCATTAAGAAGTTGACGAATACAGTCATCAATATGAAAAGGAATTTCGGAGATAGTACAAGTGGGAGTGGAGGAGGGTATAACAACAGAAAACCTTTCAAACCTTTCTATCGTAAGAAGACAGGATAGTCATGGTCCACTTACACTGCCTGCTCCACCCAATGAAGGGAATTTAAATACAGAAGAGTTGGCTCTTATCAGATCGCTCCTTAACCAAGAAGAACCTATAGTGGAGCTAGAGCCAAAACAAGAAGATGAGGAAGAATACCATGTAGAAGAGCCCTTGGAAGAAAGATGATCACCAAGGAGACAGTATGGTAGAAATCCACACAAGAAGAAAGGGGCCACTTGTAGGTGTGATGAAGCCTGTAGATCAGACCAAGAAAGATCTATGCCCTATGAAGGCACCTGCTCCCAAA
>APFE030326413.1:0-10371 GCA_000404065.3 Pinus taeda | reverse complement strand
GGAAAATAAAAAGTTAAAAACTAGACTGTCTCTTATCTTTGAATTAGTTCAAAATCTTTTGGCTACTAGGAAACCATCCTTTAATTATTCCGTGTTCCTAGCAGAGTGCCTAGCATTCCTTCAGATAAAAGCAATCAGAGATGGATGACCTCATGAAGTGTCTACACCCCAGTAGTTTATTGAAACTTTTGTAGCAGCATCAGTCAGTGAACAGAATCTCTTATGTGAACTTTATCTCCATAATGAGGCCATGCCGGAAGATAGAAAGCTTAATTTGATTCCTGTGGCTGGTGAAATTCATATTAGAGCCTTGGTCTCTTTTATGGCCAATCAGCTCACGTGGCAAAATTCTTTTCTTTCAACAAAACATAAAGAAGAAAATCACCTTCTGTGGATCCGAGCCGAACCACAGAATGCTGCTATTTTCATTACTAAACATCATAGGGTTATAAAAGAACCAGGAATGACTAAGCATATCAGGGAATTACAGGCAGAAGTGTTAGAATAATGTCAACAATATAACAAGAAGAAAAGACCTCTTGCCATATAGGAAAACAATTTGTTCTGGGAACATTGCCCTAAGGAGAGAAGGGAATACCATCCTTTTAACCCTCTCAATCTTCATGCAGCAATTTCACGAGTGCCTAATTATGTTAAATGTGTTTAGCGGTGTGGTAACAAATGGTTGGGTTATCATTTTCACTTCCCCCTTCTCTGGTTGCCAGTACAGCAATAGAAGGCCTACTTCAAGGTGTCCAAAAAGGAGGAGCTTGCAGCATGGCAGAGATTACAGAGTGTCCAGGGTTTCAGAGATTCGACTAATAGCACCTTTTATACTCACTGTATAAGTAATTTGCACTGTACATCCCAGTATTCCGATTCAGACTCAGAGTAGATGTTGCATGGGGACATGCAACTACTTCAGTTGGGGGGGGTGTTAGGACCTCATATTGTCCCTTTTTGACCATATATTTTGCTATGATACCATCCCTTTCAACTTACATTTAAAATCCTTTGTTAGTATTTTAACCCAATTATCTCAAAGGTATGTAATGATTCTTCTCATCACTATACGTTTAATTATTTAGCATATAATCACGACATCTTCATAGTTAATCTTTGAATTATTAAGTGCTAAACAGTTAAAGAATGGTGTGCAGTCCGTGATGTTGAAACAGCCTGGAAGACTATTTTTGTGGTTGCTAAAACAACAGAAATGGCACGGGAATCGTGATGCTGAAATAGTTGGGATTTGAGTTCTAAATTTGACAGCAGCAAAGGAACCAGAACTGATCACCGAGGAAGCTGTTACACTAGATGTAACGCTTATAATCTAAAGACAGCATTAGTGTAACAGCATTTTGTTGACAGGGAATTGATTTCCCTATTTTTGTATAATGGGTTAAAACAATGTAAATCTTTTGTAATAGATGTCTCCTCTTTATAAAGAGGAGACATCTACATTAGAGGGGGATGAACAGACTGTGGAAAAGGCTTAGCTGAAGGAACAAGACTGGAATTCTTTTTGTAATATGACATATTGATGGATGAATAAAGTTTTGTTCTGAACATCTTTTTCTAGTTCTTGTTTCCTGGGGAATCTTGTGAGAAGGACAGGGCCCACCTTCATCACAAGATTCACCCATTACATTTCCGCAGTGTGTTAAGTGTGTCTTTTATTCATGCCTTGTTAACAAGTACTGTTTGTTGAACATTGTTTATAATACCTTTGCTGAAACTCTGTTTCTTTCTCAATTGATTGTTGTATGAGTCTTTCACCGGTGATTAAGTTACAGAGTGAATTGGCAAGCTAAGTTAATCAAAGGCAGGTGCTAGAGATTCCTGCTCTGGGGATAGGGTCCTGACTCTCTGTTACAGCACAGCCATTGTTTTCTTTTGCAAATTGATTCTTTCCATTATCTGATTCTTTGAGTGAAATTAAACATTTTCTGATAGCTATCTGCAATAGAGTGTAATCGCTATAATGCAGAGTGGAGCTTTAGTTTGTTAATCTAAGGCATGATTTGTTTGTACTACAACTTTTGTTGCTTTTAAAATTGAGTGCATATAGTACGCAATTGCCTTTGAAATAACAAGACTTCCCTGGGTTGACAATTAATGTCACACTTTGTTGTTTAATTCAATAAGCAATTAAAGTGACCAACAACTAATAGAACATGACCAATACTTAGCCAAATTTTCAAACCTCCAAGCTTCTATATCCTTGCACTATTCATTCAGGAATTAGCTCCTATTTTATAGGGAAATTCTTGAATTGGATTGCATAATTCTTGTAGGCCCATCCTTTGACTGCATGCACCACTTGTACAACTCAGATTAGTTTAAAACTAGTAGTGAACTTCCTTTGAACTCCAATTTCAACTGGGTAACTCGAATTCTCTACATGCATCAGCTATTTTGGTTTGCTTGATCAGTTAACTAGATGACCACTAAGTTTGATTTAAGTTACACTGCACAACTTGACCTTCCACTAGTTTCTCCAACATTTGGAACTAGTTTAACTGACAATAATTCAACGCAACTAAAATAGATTACTAGAAATTAGAAATCAATCATACTGAATTGAACTCAAGTGTCTCTAACTCAAATTAACTGATTTAACTGAGTGACAAAATCCATGTCACCTAAATTAACTATCTCCAAGTATTCCGATGAAATTGAAATTCGAATTTTAATCTAGTTGAGAATCACTAAGAAGCATTGTTCCCTTATGTCATTAGTTGCATTATCATCTATTAGGTCATAGATACATTGATCATTCATTTACAAATCAAAAAATGAGGAGAGCCATAATATCAATTTCATAATACATGCTTATAACTAGCATAATAACAACAAAAATACCAAGGATACATCAACCATAGAATACACATAATAACCACACATAAGATGTCAAGGAAGGAAACTCTTATTAATGAATGCAAATCCAACCCAGGATGGGACTACCCCATTCCACCCGACCATAGAATTGCTTAGCCAATTTTCTCTTCATCCATTCACTCCTATGCCATATTCCAACCATGAATGTGGGACTCAAACCAAAAGAACCAACCAGGGAATTCTGAGGCTACACCACCTCACCCTCATCCATAGAAACTAGGCTTTACCGTAATCCATAATGGATCACTAGGCCAAAAAAATAAACATGTAATAACAGACATTACCATGATCTCCACCAAATCACTAGGCCAAAATAAGCATGGATGCCACTGAATTTCTCCACCTACACCGTGAGGAATTTTCCTATCTCCCAATTTCTCAGATTTTATCACAATCCAAATAGGATCACTAGGCCCTAAACTAAGACCTACTCTCCAGGCTTTACTGCATATCCCATCCCATAATTAATAGGCCTAATGGATAACACCCACCTCTAGGTTCTACTGTGTATCCCACCATTCACCGATATAGGACTCTTAGGCCACCGAGGAAACACAAAATCTAATTTTACCGCAATCCAAATTATGGTTCAAGGGCTACTAGGCCATGTGTTCTATTATTTAAATATCCACCTCACTCAACTTCGAATCCATCCAAAAATCTAGCTCAACTAAAACATGCAAACCCCATCCCACCATGGCTATTTGGAAATGGAAATTCTAGGCTGAAAACATTTTCAACCTAGAAAAACAATTTCCATAACAGCACAAAACCACATGTAATACCATGCATTCTAAATCTAGAAAGGAAAACAAACATGCAAATTGATACCTGAAAAGAATCTTGATGTAGCTTCTTGATCCTTCTCTTCCTTTCTTTCCCCTTCCTTACTCTTGCCTTCTTTTCCTTTCTTGATCTAATGCCAAAGATCTCTAAGAAAACTCTGTGTCCAAGAGTGAGTGAGAGAGAGAGAGAGAGAGAGTAATGAGAGAGGTTTAAAACTGAACTGACAAAAGGTTACAAACTGATCCTCAGAAGTCTTTTTATCAATTAGGCCTCTATTTTCTTCATTTTCCATTATTTTCCTTCATTTTCCTCCTTACATGTAACTTGTGACCTTTCACCTGTCTTTTCTCCTAATTTCCATTATTTCCATAAATAAATGTTCCAAAAAAATCATTTCGCCTTTCCATAGCCTTAGCCATTTCCTTTTGCAATTTCCTTAGCCATAATAAACCAATGAACACCCACACTAGGATGTTTTTCCCAACATTCAACTTGGAATAATTGTCCCACCAACCGTGGTTAATATTTTACCTTTATTAACTTTTATTACATGGAATTTTCACTAGGGATGTTATAGAAACCTCCCCCTTGGGGGACATCATCCTCGATGTTCAACCACAGCTATTCCTTAGCAAAACTGTTGAAAAGGAAACATACTTCCCATGGAACAATATAACATAGCTCAATGCAATATTTACAATGGTCACCCTGCTGAAAAGAAAACAAGCATGAAAACATAACAAAATGACCACTATAATGACATGACACCCATACCGCTTATTGGAGATTTATAAAATAGATCGTGGTCGTATTTACATCCATATACATATGTACATATATAAAAAGTTCACCAAAACATATACCACAAATTCTTTGGCTCAACTGGAAAACAATGAAGGATACATAGCCTGCATCTGATATGTCATCTCCCATGTAGCTTCATCAGACCGAAAGTGCTTCCAATGCACTTGATCCTTCTCAATTGCTCGATTCCAAAGCATGATCACCTTTCTTTGCAATATACGCTAAGGTTCCAACTAGAATTTTCCATCTGTATCCACCTGCAATACAGACTAGTCAATCACATTCTCAACATCTTTAACATACTTCTTAAGCAATGACACATGGAATTTCACTATCGGAGGCAATGCAAGTTGATAGTCTACTGGTCCGTCCTCTCAATAATCCTTAAAGGTCCACAAAACTGAGGTGTCAACTTGGCACATGATCCAATCCGCAAGGAGCTCTTCTTCGGTTTGATGCACAAGTACACATGTTCTCTAGCCTAAAAATCCTAGGAAAACCTCTTATAATCTACATAGCTCTTCTACCTATCCTATGCCACTTTTAGATTCTTCTTGATTACTTGCATTTACCATTCCATGTCTACCAACATGTCTGGTCCAATCAATACCTTGTTAACTAGATCACTCCAATTGATGGGAGTATTACAACTCGGCCCATACAATGACTCCTGATAACCATTGTTGTATGAAAAATAAACCAATGGAAGATAATCCTCCCATATTCTCTATTGGTGCATCACACTTATCCTCGTGATATACTTCAAGATCCTATTGACCCTCTACGCCTCTGTCCATTTGTTTGTGGATGATAAGTTGTACTGAAGGCCAACTCTATATCCAAACTTGTAAATAAATCCTTCCAAAACTTGGAAGTGATCTTTTCATCCCTACATAACATAATCTTATTTTCAACACCATGCAATCTGACCGCATCTCTAATGAACATGTGTGTCACATCACTAGTTGAATACGTAGTCTTAACTGGAATGAAGTGTGCAACCCTTGTCAACCTATCCACAACAACCATGATGGAATCATGTTATATCATTGTCCTCGACAATATTGTCATAAAGTCCATGGAAATGACCTCCCATTTCCATTATGGAATCAAAATCAGTTGTAGCAATCAACCTAGATTCCTACACTCTGCCTTTACCTACTGACAATACAAACATCTAGCCACAAAATCTACTACATCCTTCTTCAGATTCGGCTAATAATAAAACTTCTTCACTGCGGTCAATTTCTTTTGATAGCCTGAAGTGACTTGAATATGGTTTCACATGAAACTCCCTCAAGATAACCTTCTTGAGCTCATTGTTGTCTGGCACATATATCATGTTCATAAATTTAACCAATCCATATTTCATGAGACAATAGTCCTCACCTTGTGCACCTATACCTACATTTGTACCTCTACCTCTACCTATACCTATACTTGTACCACTACTTATACTTGTAAATGTACTCTGCTAGAACTTATTAACAGACCTCATATACATAACATCCTTCTGGCATGCCTGCAAAATCCTATCATGTAGATTTGTCATATAGGAACTCATAGCTGCTATATGATTTACTTTTATCTGCTTTCTAAGAGCATATGTGACCATGTTTCCTCTCCCTTGATGTACTTGATCTTGAATTCAAACTCACTAACCGTGGCCAACCATCTAGCTTTCCTGACATTCAAATTCGACTAGTCTGTAGGTTTTAACCCCATACAGAAATTACCTGCATACGAATTCTAAAACACATAAAATAAACAATGCGAGAGCATAACACATATACACATAGATTTCCCCTGGATCCCAAAACCGGGACTACCAGCTTGATTTTTCATTATGTTCCTTTCAATGTTACAATATATATTTATACATGCTGAAGCATTCAATACCATGGACAGAAAACCATTGCGTCCAAAACCATGTGCGAAAATCATGCACAAAACCATAGGTAGGTCCGCCCAACCTAACATAGGTTCCAAAAACCAAAATTTTCTGGGGCGCTGCCCCAGACCCCATAAAGTGGGCTTACCTGCACCCCTTAAACCCCTTGTGACTCCCCTCGCTACGTAATCGACGCAACAAAGGGTGGGCTCCACCCCCCTTCTAACCCCCCGATTAACTACATGGGGTAGTTGTGGAAAGAATATAACACAACCCAACATTCTCCCACTTGTTGTTTTCTTTCCACAGGGGGCCACAAGAGAGCTTAGTCATTTATCCAACCCTATAACACCCATTGTTTCTCTACACCAAGAGAACTTCTCAGAGCTCGTAGATTTTGTCAATGCATTTGCAGTATTCTTCAAAGTGTCCACCTTTACTAGCAACACCTTTTTGTCTTCTATCATATCCCTCACAAAGTGATACTGAACATCAATGTGCTTTGTCTTTGAATGATATGCAGGGTTCTTTGCCAAGAAAATTGCACTTTGGCTGTCACAGTCTATCGTTATAGCTCCCTGTCCTAACCCTATACTTGAACACAATCTCTACAACCAAACTGCTTCCTTGCTTACCTGAGTGGCTGCCATGTATTCTACCTCTATAGTTAATAGTGCCACTACAGATTGTTTCTTACCCATCCAACTGACTGCACCTCCAAATAGGTTGAACACATACCCACTTGTAGATCTTCTCTGATCCAGATCTCCAGCCCAGTCTGCATCAACAAAGCCACGGATATCCAACACTCTGTCCAAACCTGGTCTTCGTTGGTAGCACAAACCATAATCACTAGTGCCACACAAATACCTGAAAACCCGCTTCACTGCTGTCCAGTGCTCCTTCCCTGGTTTTGACATAAACCTGCTCAATACTCCCACTGCATGTGCAATGTATGGTCTAGTACAGACCATTGAATACATCAAGCTACCGACTGCACTCGCATATGGAACACGGGACATGTCCTCTTCCTCTTCTTGTTTCTTGGGACACTGTTCAGCAGATAACCTCACACCTACAGGAATAGGAACCTTCACCGGTTTACTATCTTGCATATTAAAACTTTGCAGTATTGTCTCGACATACTTCCTCTGGTTTAACCAGAGCTTCCTCTTTGCCCGATCTCTTTTAATTTCCATGCCCAAAATATAGTTTGCAACACCGATATCTTTCATGTCAAATTTGGAGGACAATTGGGTCTTCAAATCCTGGATAATTTCTTTGTCATTTCCAACCAGAAACATATCATCCACATACAAGACCAGATAAATAACACGGTCATCAATTAATTTAAAATACACACAGTGATCTGCTTTGCTTCTGGTGAAGCCAAGTCCCCGTATAAATGTATCAAATTTTTGATACCACATCCTGGGTGACTGTTTTAACCCATATAGAGACTTCTTTAACTTGCATACCAGTTCTTTCTTACCCTTCACCACAATGCTTTCAGGTTGCTTCATGTAGATTTCCTCTTCCAAATCCCCGTGAAGAAATGTTGTCTTCACATCCATCTATTCTACCTCAAAATCAAAAGTAGCAGCAATAGATAAAAGTAATCTAATAGAGGCTACCTTGGCAACAGGAGAAAAAATATCACCAAAATCAATTCTCGGCACCTAGGAATAACCTTTTGCTACCAACCGAGCTTTGTATTTCTCCACCTTCCCTTATGCATTTGTCTTCTTCTTGAGCACCCATTTGCTGCCAATGGGTTTCCTTCCAACGAGAAACTCCACCAGATCCCAAGCCTCATTTTTGTGCAAAGATGCCATTTCATCAACCATGGCCTCTTTCCAGAGTTTTCCATCCTCTGAATCCACTGCTTCTTCACAGTTCTGGGATCATCATCAGTAACAGACAACAAAGCAAAGTTTGAACAGAAAGCAGATGGACTATACCTTTCTGGCTGCCCTCTTTCTCGAGCTGATCTTCTCACAGCCGGAGTTTGTGGCTCTTCATCTTCTGATTCCTCCTCTGCTACAGAGTCTGATTCTTCCTCCTTTAGTTCAACTCTATCTTCACAGGTTCGTTTGGTTGGACTTCATGTTTAATAACATCTTTCACCTCTCTAAACACCACATCTCGACTGTACACAACCTTCCTTGCTACTGGGTCCAAAGCTTATAACCCTTTAAACCATCCTTATACCCAATAAAGATGCACTTTTCAGATTTACTATCCAACTTGGTTCGTTTCTCCTTTGGAACATGTACATTTGCATCACATCCAAAACCCTCAGATGTCAAAGAGAGGGTTTCTTACCAGTCCATACTTCTTGTGGAGTCTTATCCTCCAATGCTGATGAAGGTGACCTGTTGACCAAGAAACATGCAGTATCCACCGCCTCTGCCCAGAATTCCTGTCCTAACCCGGCACCACTGAGCATGCTTCTTGCCCTTTCCATCAACGTCTTGTTCATTCTTTCTACGACTCCATTTTGCTGAGGTGTATATGGAGTAGTCTTCTGCCGTGCTATACCACACTTCTTACAAAATTCTTCAAATTCCTTGCTGCAGAATTCTCCACCATTATCCTGTCCTCAGTACCTTTATCTTCCTCTCTGTCTGATTTTCCACCAGAGCCTTAAATTCTTTAAACCTGTTAAAGACTTCAGATTTCTTCTTAAGGAAATATATCCATGTATTCCTTGAGAAGTCATCTATAAATGATACATAGTACACAGACTTACCCAGTGATGGAACTTTCACATGTCCAAACACATCACTGTGCACAAGCTCTAATATTTGTTTCGTCCTCTTACCACCAGAGGGGAAACTCACCCGATTCTGCTTCCCATATACACAATTTTCACAGAAATCAAAATCCAGAGAGCTATTACTCATACCTTCTACCATACCTTTACCATGAAGTATTCAAAGGACCTTCTCTCCAATATGTCCAAGCCTTTGATGCCACAGCATGGTCCTCTCTCCAAAGACGACTAGATTTTCTGCTCCACTTTCAGGAAGCACAGAACTGTTGCACCCATCAACAACAGTGCTACCTTTCAACTTGTACAGAGTTCCAATCTGAACTCCCCGCATCAATACGAGTGCTCCCCGAACTATCTTGCAGGTATCCTTCTCGAACACTGTTTTTACACCTGCATCATCAACGTGCTTACAGAAATCAGATTTCTGACCAATGCAATAATATGTAGAACACCCAGAAGTGTTCCAACCCTTCCACCTTGCAACTTCAACTTTACTTTTCCGTGACCAATGATTCTAGCCTTCTTTTCATCCCCCAAGAAGACATCACCACCATCATATTTCTCATACTCGCAGAACCACTCTCTATGGGGAGTGAAGTGAAAGGATGCACCTGAGTCAATCAACCATGCCTCATGATCTACATGTGTACTTGAAGAGCCAAGTACACATCCCCACCTTCATTTGAGGTGGTTTTCGCCACTGCAGAAGGAGCATCATCAGATCCCTTTCCCTTTAATCAGGAGCTTTTAATTAACAATCCCTTTTGTAAGTGCCCTTCCGTTTCGCATTTTCTAGCACACCACCGTTTACAGGTTTTTTCCTGGAGATTTAAATCTACCTCTAGATTTAGATCTCCCACTCGATGACTTATTTTTGTTTATGTTCTGGGACCGTCCTCGTATAGACAAGGCATCACCATTCTAGTTGTCCATATTTTTCCGTCTCATCTCCTCCGTCAGCAAGACTGAGACTATTTCATCAACTGCAAAGCAGTTGCATTGCTACCTATTGCAATAACCAGACTATCCCACGAGTCTGGTAGAGAACACAACAAACTGATGCACTTATCTTCATCTGAAATTTTAATATCAACAGATAATAACTGACTAACCACAGTATTAAATGCATTCAAATTCTCTGTCACCGAGTCTCCATCTTTCATCCTCAGGTTATACAGCTTTTTCTGCAGGAACAATTTATTCACCACAGACT
>APFE030326407.1:0-27915 GCA_000404065.3 Pinus taeda | reverse complement strand
TAAATAAAAATTTAAACAGCATATAAATTGTTATATATGTATTTAAGTTAAATTAAAAATATCATATATAATTTGTTTGTAGATTGATCAAAATAAATATTTAAATTAATTTATAAATATTAGAGTTTGTAACCAAATAACATACAAAATAAGTTTATAGTTATTTTTAAGTTATGTTTTCTTTTAAGAATTTGATGATAAATTTTTTGGTTATATCATAATTTTTTTTTGTTTAAAATTTGATTTTGAATGTATAGATATATTTATCAACTTGAAAAACTCCTAGAGCACTTAGATTGTGTAGATTTGACACTTCAAACTTGTGATTCTAACAAATCTCTACTAGATTTTAGATAAATTGATGAAACAATATGCCTAGAAAAAGGCCAAAATGTAAAAAACTACAGTCATACAAATATAATTAAAATAATTTTAAAAAATCAAAATTATTTACATAATTTATTATAATATTTTTTAATATATTTACGTCGATAGACGTTGCCTTCTTGAAAATGGTCAAGCCAACCATTGTCTACCCTTTTTCTCTCCTTCGTCCGATCAATTAAACTATTTTTAATAGTTGATTAGGCTGATACATAGACTTCATCACCACATATCCGCATATCAAGGATTCAATTTTTCCATTTTCTTTTTGTGGGCATCTGATGAGTCTGGTTTATCATTTAGCTCGACGATTTTTGTCTGTTTACTCATGGCAACATTATCTCTAGGGATTCTTTTGAAACTCCCGCAAAACATGAACACCAATTTGAAAGTTAAAGGTGAGCTAGATGATTGGAAGGGTGAAGAATGAAGCTAATGGAAGGGAGTAGACTATGATTCTCAATTAGGTTGCGTTACTAAACTAGATTCGCTCCCCTAACCTCCCCTGACCTCTTGAGGTTCCTAGCAGTACAAAGCAGTTTTGACATGTTCGTTACATCAAATTTCCTCACCTGGGCATAGGATATAATAACGCAAATTCCCATCAAGAGCTCCCTTCAAAATCAATCTCATTAACGCTAGAAAGAACAAATGGAAGTGCATTGAGGAATAATGCAGAGAAGGTGATTGATTTCAAATGGATAAATTTCCTTCACTATTTTTAACTCTAGCGTACAAATGCACAAAAGAAAGAGATTGTTTTTTAATGGATGAATGTTATTCACTAGTTTTAACTCTACTCCAAGGCTTTGTGCTAAGAGTTTCTTCATTTTTATTCATGGCCTACATTGGCTAAATCTGTCACTTCCTCATCAAATCTTTCTCTATTTTCCCTAATCAAGTCTATATCTTTATTGCCAGACTTGTTGGTTCTCTGATGGCTCATTATTGTTAGTTCTCTAATGGCTCTCATAGTGGTCTAAGGTACCAAAACTATAGTAAGAATTATGTTCAGTTGGAGCAGTGAAGGCTTTGTTAAATACTTGTTTACCCAATCCAATTAATGGTAGAAGAGACCCCATATGGGTGGCCCGTAATACCTTGAATAATGAGACCAAATAGGTGACCCCTAAATTTACTAAATCTAAGTGAGAAAATTTGGGAAGTCCTCCCCATATCCAAAATTCAAATACAAAAAAAAAAAAAAAAACCAAACTTAGTGCATGTAGGCTTTTTCTAGAAAGTATTGTCATGGGACTTGAATTTTTGAAATAGTGATGATTTATAAATTTAGGAAATATTTTCATGGGGTTTGAATTTTTGAAACAACAATGATTTATAGATTTACAAAACACTCTCATGGGGTTTGGATTTTTTAAATAGTAATGATTTTCATATTTAGTATTTCCTGCCCTGGGATTGAACTCGGTATGCCATGTCATTCTATTATTTGGATTTAAATCATACACTTATTTTGCAATGATGTCTACAGTTGATTATATGAATTTTATTGCTTAATTTTGAGAATGCTCTTGTAAAACTACACTAGCAATTGAGTTTTCATATAGTTGATAATAAATCTCTACCTAGTTTATGCAGCAAGGAGACAAACATCTTTGGTTTGCATCAAGAAGGAGTCTCCTACTTGGATGACAGGTGATATTATTAGATTGAGTTCCATTTATTTTAATTTTTATTTTGAAATCGCTATTGATACGAAAGGAATGATGATTGCAGTCTTGGAACATGGAACATGAAAGGAGATTTATGCTTATCTATCTCTCCATTGTAATGCTTGGATATCTATATATCATTGGTAGTAGGAAGCATGTTTTCCAATAGTTTTTTATATGGATGTACTTTAACTATTTCTAGCTAATTGTAGACATGTTAAGGAAAAATTTGTGGTTCTAACTTAGAAACTAGATAGCTAAGAAAATGTAGTAACATGTATAAAAAAATGTGATTCTAACTTAGAAACTAGATAGCCAAGCAAATGAAGCAGCATGCGTAATTTATTTTATCATTGGCTTACAAATAGTGACAATATTTCACTTTTTTTCTAGGATTAGTGTGTTTCCATTTGGATTACAGGTTGTCGATCTAACAAGACATGCTAAATTTGTTGTTGTGGAAATCCAGGATGCTAGACAAGCATTCATGGAGCATGGACCTTAAGGAAGAAGGGGATAAAGAGAAACATGCAATGACAAAACATCTAATATGTGAATTTAAACAACCCACTCTTAAAATGATGACCCTTCTTATGTTTTAAGTATGGTACCCATGTGATGCAATCTTTATAGTTCCAAACCTGGGTAAATTTTCTCTGAAGTGTATTTTAGTGATACACAAAGACAAACAATAAAGGAGTTATGTGCTCTATGTATGGAAGGAACTAGTGATACACAAAGACAAACAACCAAGGAGTTTTATTCATTGTATATGAAAATAAATAATGTATACATGTTACATAGCTCTGAGGTTAAGCATAACATAGAATTTGGGCAATAACAATAATCAGGCCAATGGGAATGACTGTAATATTCTCTCAGGCTATGGTCTCCAGCTCCCTCAGGGTTCAGTCAAAAATGTCTATGAGTTACCAAATGTGAATTGGGTCATAAGGAACCAAGCTTTAGAAGAAGCCAATATGAATAATACCACCAAATTTCCTTCCCATATTGTCGTGTTGCCACCACCTCCATGGAAAAAGAAATGAGTAGCAATGGCGACAACCCTTCATCCACTGACAATAAGAAACATGCCTTTGAGGATGCAATAGCACCATTTGAATTAGTTGTGCCAATTCGGTCCAAGGCACTTGATCAGTCGTTGGGCTACCAGACCTCAATCTATCGTGGGGATGAGTTTGGGATCCCAACGTGCCAATGTTACCATGCCTTAGCCATTTGCTATTGCAACAGACAAATAGGCTTCAATTGTGGAAAATCATGGAGACAAAGAAACTATGAAGTGTTCTTTCAAGGCTTTTCGACATAATTTATCAGTATCATCATCTCCAAAAGTGGATGCAAGTGTCAATTATGTCTACCTTTTCATAGGATTGTGCAAAGGCTACTGAGATCAATAGAGTTTGGGATAGATCTCGAGGATTGTGCAAATACTACTTAGATCAATAGAGTTTGGGATAGATCTTATGGATTGTGCAAAGACTACTGAGATCAATAGAGTTTGGGATAGATCATGAAGACAAATTATACCTAATTGAAAAAATTGTGGATTTCCTTCCTGTAATAATTTCTTCTTCTTCATTTATATTAATTTTCAAAATTATGTCCATCTTTTATACAAACAATAGTAGCATTTTTCGAATGAATATTTAATTTGTTCATCATATTGATTAGATTACTTATCAGTCCTTCAAAACAACTTCTATTAATAGAATAGAATAATTCTAGACATAATCTGTGCACCACCTATGAGCTTTTAGGAGGTAGTTATGATTTGAACCTTTGAATTATGCTAGAAATATTTGAATATTATTTTTCTACAAAAATTTATGAGTAAGATCCATCGTATTTATTTTAATAGATGCATTTATGACCTATGCAGATAGCATGATTGAAAATTCTCCAATTTTTCTACAAAAAATAAAATCTTTGTATATTATTTTCTAGCAAATATTTATGAGTAAGATCCACCATATTTATAGATATATTTGAGAATTATAAGGACTAGCCATAGTTGTCGCATTTAATATAAAAAAAAATTATGCTTGTTCAAAATATGGCTCCTTAACTTTCTCTCCATGTGTTGTGAGTGCCATCATGCTACAAGGGTTCACATAGATGGTGTGGCAAGCATTCGTAACAGCTCTACAAGTGGCAAAAGAGAGTAACCATCAAATAGTTGACCAACAAGAGTTCACAAAGATGGAGTGGAAAGCTATGGTGATTACTAGATTGATACTAAATTTGTTGATTCACAGTTGTGAATGATAATTACGAATTTTTTATATATAATTCTTGTTGGTTGAATACTAAATTTGGGATATTTTCCATGATTTGATGATTCCTTACATTTGCACTATTTTCTGTTACTAGTACTCCTTGGGACAATTATTGTCATTATTGGTATTTTCTATTCTCAGAGAATGTGTTAGTCATTTTTGTTGATTCTTAACTTTTTGCTTTAATGGTTTGCTTTCCAAGGTGGCATGCCAAGTCAATAATTTTGACATAGCTAATGTAAAGATTTCTATCTCAATGCAAACACAACTTACAAAAAAAATATAGTGTAGTCTAACTTTTTAACATTTTCGACCTTTTTTAGACATATTTTTTGACCGATTTTGCCCGAAATCCGGCAGATATTTCTTGGAATCATAAGTTTGAGTTATACAATTTCCATCCAAATGCCCCAAGGTGTTTTCAGAATGTTGAATTCATTATGCATTCAGAAATTCATTTTAGACAACCAAAAAACGCAATCTTGACAAAATTATACTATCAAATTCCATCCAAAAAAACCCAAAAAATATTTGACATAGTATCCATTAAGATGGAATATTTTAAAGGGATTGCAATGTTTATACTATGCAGAACATCTTTCCAAACATATTTTGTAAAGGAACAGGTGGTGTTCAAAATATACAAAATATCAATATCCCATATGCCTTAGGTTGTTCAATTGCCCATAAAAATTAAAATTCAATATCAAATCCTTGAGTTATGTTCCAAAGATTTTTTGTTAGGTGTTCCTGGACATGGAGTCGTTGGCCACTTCATATCCACTTGGGCACAAGAAATATGTAGGGATTGTTTATCTGTGATTGGATATAATCAATTATAACTTCATCAAGCAAGAAAAAAGTTGCACCACAAATATTAACAAAGAAAGATGGATGTTTGGATGCTCAATGTTGGGTAATATATAAGTGGTATTTGTAGTCAAAGAAGATATTTGTTAGTAGCTTGAAATAAATCAAATTTGGCATGCTCTATGATAGCTCCAAATTGAGCAAAGAGAAGGACATGTATTCAAAGGATGGAATGGAGATTTGAATTATCATATTGCTCTTTGCTACGTGATACTATAGAGATGGTGGAAAAGAAGGACTAGGAGGCTCTATTAGAGAAAGATCAAGAAGGTGCACATACTTCATGCTAAAAAAATTATTGCAGTTATTCAGTTTTACTAGACTGAGAAACTTGGTAGCTTGAAATAAATCAAATCTGGCATGCTCTATGACAACATTAAATATAGGAAAGAAAAGGAAATGTATTCAAAGGATGGAATTAAGGAAAAACAATTTTTTCTCTTGCTTACAAGCACCAAAAAAATTCAGACTTCTATGTTGGAGGAAAATTTAAAATCAAGAGAGAAGCATCGCATACCAGCATGGTAAGCGTAATTTAATGTAGTATTGATTTTTTGATCGATCACAATTTGATTATATTGAAATCAGTTTTTCGTACGTGCTCATAATCTCGAATAAACATCACAGTTTTGCAAAGTGAGTAAAAATATGAGTTTCAACTCAGCACTTGCAATCTAGCCCTTAGAAAGTAGAGTGCCTGATTTTGTAGAAGCTACATTGAAGGTCCCACTATAAAGGAGAAATGGAATTCTCTCTAATGGCTTTGGAGGATTTTCTGTTATATTTTTATTCTAATTTTGTTTAATATTGTTTCCTATATGAGTTGCACTAGAGAAAATTTTCCATTTTGATGTAATTATGTTCTTGGTATAAGGCCTAGAAAAGTCTCAATAGAAAAGGTTCAGATTCCAAGTGGAAGAGCTTTTTCCATGAACCCAAAGCCTATTTAGATGCCCAAATTTTATGTGAGAAAATGTCCATTGTGTTTTCCTAGGCTCACTATGGTTGCAAAACATCCAGCTATAATCATGTCTACTTCTTTTAGGATCAATTAGCTATTAAAGCACGTTGAATGAAAAAATTTTAACTACTAATATGATATTATTTTTAACCATTTATCCTTCACGAGTGTGTAATCATGATTTTGGTTCTATCTATTATTAAACAGACATCATAAGCTGGAATTTTTTTCTGAACAAAAAGGAAGATAAGGGAAACACATAGTTTCACATGTGTACCTTCTCAATACCTAACACATCAGACATGAATCCTGCAAAGAAAGTCGAATTTAATGGTGTAGTTGAATACATTTGCATTCCAAAGAAACCTAATAAATGCCACTGCAAACATTTATTCATGATATGAATTCTAATTGACCTTTGCATGATTGCAAAATGTTCATCAAATCCTAAACTTCAACCTAAAGTTCTTTATGTTTCAAATAAATAAATGTTTGTGTGGCAGGCTTAATAGAAGTCTTCAACAAGTTTTAACATCCAATGGTATCGGTAGGGAGAAAATGACATTGCTACTCCAAAAAGTATTTCATCGTTTCTTGCCAACAAGAAAGTGCAAACATAGAAATCAGATAAAAGTTTATAGCCCTTCATTTTAATCATGTAATATTCCTAACCCAGAATATTCCTAAAACCCTAGCAAAAACTCCAACCAAATATGTGCAAATAATATAATAACCCGTATGTGATAAAATAATAGTGGAACATCATATAATAATGTAAACCAAAAATATAAGTAGATACACAAGAAATGCAACGAGAAATGCTAAGCCATTTTATTATACTAAGCAATAAATGAGTACAAGAGGTGATTAGACAGATGGCACCTCGACTTGCACAAGGCAAGTGAAGAAAAACTCTCAGAATGACAAGAATGGCCTCTCTGCATAGATGTTGCTACTGTGCTACTACTACTGCTAGAAAACAAATGATGATTTGGGGCTACTCACCTCCTCAAAAAAATCTGAAACTCTAGATTTGGGCTCTACTCAAGAAACCTAGAAAAACCTAGAAAGCTTTTTTGAAATGGCCTCACATCGATCTGCGTCCAAGCGGCTAGAAAACTGTTGTGCTACTGCTGCTACTGGAAGTCAAATGAGGATTTGGGGCTGCTGCCCTCCTCAAAAAAGGTTGAAACTCTGGAAACGGACTCTACTCAAGAAACCCAGCAAAACCCAGAAAGATTCTCTAAAATGGTCGACCCTGGAAAATCACCCCCTTGGGGTTCTGCGCAGTTCCTCAAAGACGCTGATGGAAATGCTGCCAAAATGGTGATGAAAATACTGCTAAAATGCTAATGAAACTACTACTAGAATGCCAATGGAAATACCTTGCCCAAGCAGGCACTCGAACTCCCCTGGGGCTAAGGGTGAGATCTCTGAACAGAGACACTCAATGCACTAAACAGTGTTGCAAACTAGCTAAACAGCCAGCCTGCTCTAAGTCGAAATGACTATCACAAATGCTCATAACCAAGATGATCAAAATGAGGGGGCTCCTCTCTCCTTTATAGCCTTTGCCTCTCTCAATCCAAAGGCTCACCTCCTCCTGTGTGATTCCTCTCTTGCCACGTGTTTCTTCCCTCCTACGCAGTCCCTCCATGTGTCTGTGTGGGCTCCATTTTTGCTTCCCCCTTTGGCCCCCTTGGTTCCCCTCTAAGTCACAATGTTGTGCTAGTAGGAAGTGACTTTTTATTCTAAAAGTGAGTTATGTCCCCCATCCTCACTTTTTTTTATTTACAGATAACTATAGAAGGCAAAAATTGAACAAAATCTAATATTCCAATTAGCCATGGCTAATTAGGAATATTACAGTCTCCCCCGGAAAAATGTTGCTTGTCCTCAAGCAACTAAAGTGATGGATGTTGTAAGATCTCCTCACCCTCCCAAGTGGCATCCTCATCCGGAAAATTCTCCCACCTCACCAAGAATTCTTGGACTGTCCTACTCCGCAACCATCTCTCCCTAGAGTCAATGATAGCCTCCGGCTGCAATACCAAATGCCCCTCATCATCCATGGGTGGTAGCTCATCCGTCATGGTCACTTGCTGCCCCAATGCCTTCTTTAGGCATGATACATGAAAAATGTTATGAATCTTGCTTCCTTGGGCAACTCCAACTCATATGCAACCTGTCCAATCCTGTGTATCACCATGTATGGCCCATAAAAGCAGGGTTTGAGCTTCTCAACCCCCTTCTACTTCAGCGATGATTGTCGGTATCGTTGTAACCGTAGGTAGACCATGTCCCCTACCTCCAACTATCTCTCCACCCGATCCCTGTCAACATATAGCTTCCGCTGGTTCTATGTTGTAGCCATGTTATCCTTGAGAGCTCAGAGAATATCCTGACTCTCTTGGATCCTTATCTTGGCTCTAGGAGCCCTGTTATCACCAAACATCACATCAACAAAAGATAAAGGATGATACCCATATAAGGCATAGAATGGTGACATACCAATGGACATGCGATGTGAATTATTGTAGCAGTACTCCCCCAGATGCAGCCATTTCAACCATGCTCGCTACTGCCCACTGACATAGTTACGCAAGTAGCCCTCCAACAACTTGTTAACTATCTCTATCTACCCATCCATCTATGGGTGATAACTGGTACTCAGTGTCAACTCCGTCCCCACCAATCGGAAAAGCTCCTGCCAAAACTCGCCCATGAAACAGTTGTCCCTATCACTGACGATGGTCTTAGGAAGACCATGTAGCCTGAAGATCTCTCTAAAGAATAGCTCAGCCACCTGTGCTGTTGTATAGTGTGCGGATATGGCAAAAAAGTGTGTGTACTTTGTCAATGGGTCAACGACGACAAATATGCAAGCCTTGCCCTGTACCATGGGCAACCCTGCGATGAAGTCCATCGAAATACTCTCCCCATCCCCCTCCAGAATGGGAAGAGGCTGCAATAAACCCACGGGATGGCTCATCTCTCCCTTATTCCTCTGGCAAACATCGCACTCCCGGATGTGCTAGAGTACATCCTCCTTGAGGCCCTTCCATGAGAACCTCTATCTAATGGCCCTGTAGGTTTTGGTAAACCCCTAATGTCCTGCCAAAGGTGAATCATGTGATGCCTGGAGTATCTTCTTCTTGAGTTGAGACCCCTCAGTCAAGAAGATCCAGTCCCTGTAATAGATGATCTCATTGACCACCCTGTACATGTCATCTACCACCTGCCCATCCAGAACCTCACATGCAAACCTGTCCTTGGTGTACTCTACTAAGAGTTGAGCCCTCCAATCTATATCCAAGCTCATAATAGACAACGTGACAAGTGAAGCACAACCGCTTCTTCTTCAGTTCCCTCCTGGCATCATCGTCAAGTTGTACTAGTCCTGGATTCCCCTTTGGAGGTGGAATCCTCACATCCTTCCCCTTAGACTGGAAAGTCTGTCTCTGGGGGTAAGGTGTCCAGGTCCTGGGTAAGACATCCTGTAAGTTCCGGGTCTTGCTGATAACATCCTGGAGTGTGGTTGATCTAGTAGATCGGACTAAACCTTGAAGTGGCTCTGCTAACCTGTCAACATACATATAGACCCTCTGTGTTGTGGATAGCTCTGGCACCATCATAGAGACCCTCAAGAAATCTACAATGTAGGTCTCTGGGCTCCCTGTCTATTTGAGCCTTGTCAACTCAACAAAATGCTACTCTAGATCCCTCCGATCAAATCACTCCATCAATCTCCCGGTAAACTCGGCATATGTCATCACTGTGGAGTGCCCTAGTGTAACCATCCCATGAAGCCACCAATACTCGGCCTCACCATCCAAATGCAATGTTGCCACCTTGATGGCCTCTATCTCTGACATCTGGTTAAGCTGGAAATAAATGTCCAGCTTCTCCACCCAAGACTTTGCCGAATTGTTTAATGAACCATCAAATTTAGGCAAGTGGAATCTACTCGCTACACATGGGTGTCACCATCATGGTAATTTCGGTACCCTCTGTGATGGTTGTGGGGTCTACTATCCCACTAGGGTTGAACAAAATCTCTAACTGAGAGGGCTTCCCTGAACTCCTAACCATAGGCCTAGTACTCTGCAAAATAATCGCCCATATCTCCAGGCTCTGCCTCTTGCTGGGCTACAACCCCCGTGTCAGCTCCTAAGAAAGTGGCATGGTAGAGCGTGTAGGGGCATGTGAGGCCACCTACTGTGCAGTATCACGCTGCTCTGACAAATGGTGGGATGTGCATGATCCCTCACCAATCTGAAAAACTTGTGGGCTCTGACGTTGTCTAGCCTCTACTGCTGTGAATCTTTGCCCCATCACCTCAATCTGTCGCAACAGATCCTACACTGATTTGAGGAGCATATCCGCAAATATCTTCCCATCCTCATCTACCATCAGATCCCTATGTTCTGCATCCACCATAGGCTTCTCCTGTTTTGCATCCACCACAGGCTCCTCCTGTTCTGCATCCACCACCGGAACACAGTCTCCCTCTCTGTAGGTATTCTCCAACCTACGCTCAATGTCTCTATACCTCCTACCTCTGTAACAAATGTAGGGTTTTTCCCCTAGTGTCATAGATTGCTAGCTCCACAGGCTTAGCCAAATCTATGCTCTGATACCGCCGTAATATTCCTAACCCAGAATATTCCTCAAACCCCAGTAAAAACTCCAACCAAATATGTGCAAATGATATAATAACCCAGTAGTGATAAAATAATAGTGGAACAACATATAATAATGTAAATCGGAAATATAAGTAGATACACAAGAAATGCTAAGCCATTTTATTATACTAAGCAATAAATGAGTACAAGAGGTGATTAGACAGATGGCACCTTGAATTACACAAGGTAAGTGAAGAAAAACTCTCAGAATGACAAGAATGGCCTCTCTGCATAGATGTTGCTGCTGCTGCTAGAAAACAAATGATGATTTGGGGCTATCCCCTCCTCAGAAAAAGCTAAAACTCTAGATTCGGGCTCTACTCAAGAAAATCAGAAAAATGCAGAAAGCTTTTCTAAAATGGCCTCACACTGATCTGCGTCCTAGCTGCTGGAAAACCGTCGTGCTACTATTGCTGCTAGAAATCAAATGAGGATTTGGGGCTGCTTCCCTCCTTAGAAAAGGTTGAAACTTTGGAATCGGACTCTACTCAAGAAACCCAACAAAACCCAGAAAGCTTTTCTAAAATGACCGACCCCGAAAAATCACCCCCTTGGGGTTCTGTGCCATTCCTCAAAGACGCTGATGGAACTGCTGCTGAAATGCTGATGAAACTACTACTGAAATGTTGATGAAACTACTACTGGAATGCCAATGGAAATACCTTGCCCGAGCAGGGAATCGAAGTCCCCCGGGGCTAAGGGTGAGATCTCCAAACGGAGACACTCAATGCACTAAACAATGCTGCAGACTAGCTAAACAACCAGTGTGCTCTAAGTCGAAATGACTATCACAAATGCTCATAACCAGGATGATCAAAATGAGGGGGCTCCTCTCTCCTTTATAGCCTTTACCTCTCTCAATCCCAAGGCTCACCTCCTCCTGTGTGATTCCTCTCTTGCCACATTTTTCTTCCCTCCTGTGCAGTCCCTCCATGTGTGTACGTGGGCTCCATTTATGTTTCTTCCTTTGGCCCCCTTGGCTCCCCTCTAAGTCACAACGTTGTGCTACTAGGAAGTGACTTTTTATTCTAAAAGTGAGTTATGTCCCCCGTCCTCACCTTTTTTTATTTACAAATAACTATAGAAGGCAAAAATTGAACAAAATCTAATATTCCAATTAGCCATGGCTAATTAGGAATATTACAAATCGACTTCATAATAAACAAGGTGTTAAATTTGTGAAAATTTTGTTTTTGCACATTCTCCTACATCATATTCTTTTTAGAATTACAGTGAAACTATTATAATATTATCCTCCTTTACAATTACTTACCGTTTGTTTATAGACACTTATTCTCACCCACTTTTGGCAGGTCATGGCATCGAGGTTTTTATGTTCTCTGGTGATTTGGTTGGGATGTTCCTAGGTTAATTAACACAGTAATACAAGCATCTTAGGGTAAGGGTCAACCTCAATCAAGTTTACCCAATAGAAAATATCTTGAATCTGATGAGAACAATATTTTTCTTAAAGCATCTCAGAGCATTTTCATGAAATTTAGGTACTTTGTGCTGGCCAAATGGAAAAACAATGCAAATATTACCAATATCGATAATGATAGTTCTTTGAGTGTATGGATGGAAAAGATGAAACGAGAAGTTGATGTAAAGCAGTGGATGCAAAAGATGAAATGCAAGAAAGTTGATAAAAAGTGGAGGAAATGCAAGCAAGTTAATAAAAAACGGAGGAAATGCAAGCAAGTTGATGAAAAGTAGAGCATAGCCAATTTTGCAAGAAAGAATATATGATGGGACTTGTCTGGTTAAAAATATGATCTTAATTTTTGCCTAAGATAGTTTGTTTATCATTAAAATGGAAAAATGTCAATATATATTCAACATTCACAACCATTTTTGCAAGGCGGAGTATATGATGAAACTTGTCTTCTTAAGGACTGATCTTATCTTTTGTCTAAAATAATTTGTATATCATTGAAAAGGAAAAATGTCAACATATATTCAATATTCATATATTTTATTTTGTATAATACAATGAATTTTTAGGAATCTAATGGTAAAAATTTTGGCATTTAACTCTGTTGGTGGCTCAATATTTAAATACATGATCTTGTTTCACTAAAAATGCATATGAAATTCCATCTAAATAGTATAAAATAATTTTAAAATAACACATCATAAAGCCAAAGAGTAGGTACACATGTACCTCTACCTCACCCTATGAGGCATAACAATAAGCACCCACCCGTGCACTGCACGGTCTTAACGTTGCAAGCATTTTGTCAATGTATTTTATCATGTTTACTATTGGTAGCAACAAGATGTGGGATTCCACTCTATTTATTTGTTGGACATATTGCAACTTGGAAGATTTTTGCAAGATATTTTAGTTTTTTATTTTTTAACTTGAGCTTTTTTTTATTGTTTAGTGTCCAAGCATAGAAAATAGTCCCTATCTTGGAATACTCTTAGTGTGCCATGAAACTGCATACATATATTTTTGAAAAGTTGTTTGAGATTGATCCTAACACCATAATGCTAACTTTTGAGGATATGATGCAGAAAAAGGTTGTAATGCTTGCATATTTTATGTATGATGGGTAGGATTGTAATCTGTTTGACCAATTTTCTTCAGTTGCTCAGAGATGGTCTTTTTGGTAAGGGAAGGAAGGCTCGAGATTATGTTTTCAAGTTGGCACCTTGTATTAGAAAGCTAGATGAGCAAGCTCAAGAAAAGGGAAAACAAGGATGAACTTGTGCTTTTAGTTGGATATTCAACAGAAAAAGTCTTGTAGTAGAAAATTTCTTGTGAATCAATTTAAGAAATCTATTATAGTACATTCTTTATGATAAAGTTCTTAGTTTCTATAAAATCATAATCCTTGTATTGGAAGTTGGGTTCCTCAGTGGAATGGTTGGATTGATAGCCTTGCCAAGTTGCTTGGATAGGAATTCCATGTCCACACTCTAACATGGGGAGGTGCAAAGAAAAAACTAGAAAGATTATTTTTTCGCCATGTTTTTTCATTGGTCTTGGCCAAAATGTAAATATTGTGCCTCAACCATATCCATTTTTGTTGTTTCTTTTCATTTGTGTTTCGTTCTGCAGCGGGAATGGACGTTTGAGATCACTTTTCATGTTTTGTTCATGACATTTCATCTCTATATTACTAAGGTGGTATGCATATTCATCAATCTTAATGATTTTTGTGCTTCAATTTAAAAAATGTATGCATTTCCTCTGTATTTCATAGGATTTAAATTACATTGGAAGAGAAAGTTCCATATGAGTAGTATAGATTTGCAGGCATTCTTTTTATACATCATATTATATATTGCGTACAATTTTAATAGAATCAGACCCAAAAGTTTTGGCTGCCCTGAAGGATTTATGTAACCAGTAAAAAGGCAAAACATCACGATGGAAATTATGTCATTTGTATATGCTTTGCAACAACTGCTCGTGAAAAGAGGCATTTGAGAAAACTCCAAAGGTGCAAAGAAATGAGTTTAATATCTAAATATTGCAAAAAAACAAACTATGTGGTCCTAAATGGAGCAACTGAAGTACAAGTCTCCTTAATTATGTTCTAGGATTGTTGTCCCAACAAAAGACACTTTATAATACAATCAGGAATACCTTCCATTAAGTTGAATAAGTGACCAACCCCAAAAAACTTATGATAGTGGATCCAAAAAATCTTTTCATTGGAACATCATTGTTAAGAAATATGTTATTGAATTCCAAAGGATCAAAATTTTACTTGTCAAACATCCCATCAAAGCTTGATATAGTGACTCAAAGAGTCCTTCTTACATTGTTGCCTTAATCCATTTTAATTACTTAATGAATAAAAGTAAGATAAAAAGATATAATTTTACCCATACAATTCATCAAATACAATCCAAAATCAAATAAAAATATTTGTAATCGGATGGCATGTTGGCACCATAACACAACGTGTATTAAATGTAGCTTTTTCCCTATTATTATAGTAAAATTATATGTTAAATATATTCACATGTGTATTATGTCTAACAGTTTGACATAAATATTATTTTCATATCTCAACGTTGGGCATAAAATAGATGGATTGGCTAGTGTTATCATAGAGTCACAATTGTTTTTGTTTTAGTACTCTTTATTAATGTGAAGAATTATAATAACGAAAATCAACACATTTCCTAAATTATTGTTAGGTATATTAATGTATTACGAGTGGATAACATATCAATGTGATTATCATTTATTATTAGACTAGGCTAGTCTAAATCTAATAGTTTTGATATAATTCATATTTCTTGTATTATTTTAGGGATTTATAATAGTAGAGTAGATTACTATTGGGTTTGTTTATTTTTTTAATAATTTTAAATTTTGGTAAGAGATTAATTTACAATTTTGAAATTCAAAGGATTATCAATATTTTTAAATAGTATATTTTATGTTTTTTATTTATTTCCCTTTATAAATTTGTTGTATTCTTCCATGTTATTTGATGTTATTAATTAATTGGTTTTGTAAATTTAGGTGTATTCTTCCATGTGTATTTGATGTTACTAATTAGTTAGTTTTGTAAATTCCATAACATGGAACATGGTATAATTTTTATTCTTTATTATTAATTAAAAATATATATATAATAAAACATGAAAGGAATATTATATACTTAAATGTAAATATGATGTTACTAATTAGTTGGTATTGTAATAACATAGTACGGGAATATTTATATATTTAATTATAATTTGTAAATATAAAATTTTACAAAATATGCAATAATATGAAAGGAATATTATATATCTAATTATAAATGGGTGAGGATTTTTATATTTACAATTAAAAACATGACTTATGAACCATAATTAAGGAAGAAAAGTGTATGAAAACATAAGTAAACTAAACACCAGGCCAATTTTTAGATTTATGTAAAACATATTTTATATTTTTTCTAAAGTAAATATTTTTATTAACTTATAAATGTTTTTATTTAAATGTGTAGTTAAGATTTAAATTGGTTTGTACTAGTTTTTGGTTATAAGAATGGTTTACAATTAAGATTTGTTAATCAATTAAGATTTGAATATCTTGTTTCATTATAAATATAATTTTGTAACAGTTGAGATTCTAAATTTTAAAAAAATTACGATATCATTCCACCACTAAATAATATACTTTCATATTTTTAAAATAATGTTATATTAGTGACGATCAACATATTTTTCATATAGATATGTATTATCAAAAATAATTTGTCATTTAGCGAAATTATCTTAAACTTTAATAATGGATGGACATAATTATGAGTAATATTAATTTTTATATACAAAAACAATAATCAATATATTTATTTATGCGTGGAAAACTAATATCCTTAATTAATTTAGAAGGATACTTAATGCTTATCACTTTAATCATAATTAAGAGAATAATTTTTAGCGGACATTGCAATTCCCAATTGTGTGAATTCCTATGACACTAAAACACTATCATGTCAAGACATTGAAATAAAAGTGGATCTTTTGATGTGCATTTTATCTCTAAGCTATAGGAATTCCTATGCGGATGCCACTACCATGTCTAGGCATTGAAATTTCAAGTGAATCTTTTGAGATCTTTATAACTATAGATCATGGTAACTATTCTAAAGAATAATGATGTAATCCCTTAAAAAAGCGGAAGTTATTTGATGTAATTATGGAAATAATTAGTTTCAACATCTAACTAGTTTAGATAAGTTGCATACATCATGGAAGTTCTTATCCTTAATACAAACCACAAGCACGTGTTATTAGCTCATGTTTACCTTTTTTCGACATGTTAGTGGAAACTTTTCATATTATGAGACAATTCCTTCTTCCTGTAAAAATGTGAATCTTATATGATAAGTCCAAGTTAGTGAAGCATTTAATTAACTACAAGTTTTTGAGGGGGACTCCTTTCATGTTAAATGATTTTCCTATTTCTTTGATTTTATTATGACCATCAAGTGATATCGCTATGGGTTTACCACTTATCATGCATCATAGCTTAATTAGATACTACTTTCCTACCACTTGCTTGCCACTTGCTTACCACTTTCTTATCACGTGTCTCACCACTTACCTAACAACCTTCTTTCACCTTAGTCGAGTCACTTATTTTCCCCTTTGTTTTCCACATGTCATGTCATGTCAATGCCCCCCTTTCATTCCTAAAGCAATTATTGCCAAAAATTTATCTTATTTTAAAAATATAACCTTATAAAATCATATATTTGGAATATTATAATAGCATTTTAAAATGTTTCACCATTTTTAAAGCTTCACTTGAGAGTGGGGCCTTAGGGTTGAATTGTCTCATAACAAATTAATGATATTTTTTACTTCATAAATTTATTATTCTTAAATATAATAATTTCATATAATTTACTTACTAGTTATTTAATATAATTTACTTGTGGTCTTCATTATATAGAACATAATCATAAGAATGAAACGACGATACTACGTAATATTAAATATTTCCCATGTAAATGTGAACACATAATAATACCGTATAAAAAATGTGAAATGGTAGAAATTTATCGAGAGGCCTCATTAGGCCTTGATGGTATTTAAAACAGATGTGAATGCTAATGATTCCTATGGGGGATAACTATGTGGTTGAGAAACTATAATGTATCCCTATTATAGGATATGAATGTTTGAAGGTATTCTTGCACATATGCTTTAAAGGTATAATGATGGTGTTGATATCTCATGGTTTGGGCCCCATTTGTGACCCTTATAGCTAAACATTGGAATTGAAACCTTGTGTTTATATGATTGAGACAAGTGAGAATTTTCATTCAGGTGGGAATTATATGAGTTGCGGTTGTATTTTGACAGCTTGGAGAAAATGCCCAGTTAATGGTTGTGGATGAGAAGTTTTGGATTCCTTTATAGGTTGTGGAAGGCCTCAATGTCCTTAACTGTACATAAGAAAAGTAATTTTCATTTTATAAATTGGATTGGTAAAGAGGATGCATAATTATCAAAATAAGGAGGTTTATAAAAATCCCCAAATACAGTGCCTAGAGTTAGCCCTAAACACTAGTCCCATGGGAAAATTGTGGCTATGAATAATGCCTAGCATAGGGAGAAAGGGGATAAAAAAGGTGGAAGTCTTGTGGATGTCAAATGTCCCATATATACCTATATATAAATATTAGGGAATATATTATTTCTTTTATGTGTCAAGGTTAAGTGGATAATGGATGTTCCAAATATCCAAATATCTCGATATCTAGAAATTTGGAAAAATTATTATACATACCCTATAAACCATCTAGATGGTGAATGGTCCAGATTGATGGAACCCTATATGAAAAACATACCATGGTCTAACCCTAATGGAATGGTTATGTATATGGGATTAAGAACTCTTCAAAAAGCTAAATTTGAGTATAAAAAGAAACTAGATTTGGATGCCAAATAGCTAGAACATGTGGAAAATTATGTGAATACCAGTGTGATAAACCCTTGTTTGAGTATGAATTGAAGGGGTGGTGAAGTGGCATGTTGACATGGCAATATGGATAAGGCAATATGATGTGGCATGTTAATGTGGCACACTAACATGGAAAAATGGTAAAGGAGATAATGTGGTGGTTGATGTGGTTGTTGACCTAGCATATGATGTGGAGATTACGAGTTCGGGATCCATAACTTTAGGAAAATAGTATTTGGATATTTCCCCAAATGTTAATGGCTTTACTGTCTAGAAATATATATATATAAAAGTGTGGAATTGTAGCCACAATAACTTTGGGAAAATAGTATTTTAATATTTCCCTAGATGTCAGTGGCTTTATTATCTAGAAATATATATATCTAGAAGTGTGGAATTGTAGCCACAATAACAATAATGATGATGTGGAAACTAGAGTATGGTTGTTTTGATGTGGAGGGTCACATGGTCATGAAAATGGAATATGATGTCAAAATAAAGATGATGGATGTTCCATGTGTCTAGGAGTTTGAAATTTGGAAATATCTATTTTGAAATAAATTGGATTTTTGAAACCTTCCTAATGGAAAATGTTATGGATATCTAGGAATACATCCTTTATTTAATTGGAAAATTTTGGAAACATCCATATTATGGATGCTATGGATATGTGGAGGTTTGATCGATTAACTAAAGAGTGATCAGATATAAAATCTAGAAGAATTATAAATGGCTATATGATAAACAAATAAATCCATGGATCTGAATATGGCCTAGAAGACCACATTTATAGCTTGTGGACTTAGCATAGTTGACATGTGGACACAAGACTATCACATGTTATCCATGTGCTAGAGGCCATGTCACTATGTAGTGGTGATTCATGGGTGTAGGTCAGTCTTGTATTAGTGATACCGTATATTGACATGACATAGAATAATGAACGATGTTCCATAAATATGTTTACAGAGCTTAGAATGAAGTAAAATTTATATCACTTGAAATTTATCAATGAGAAAAATAAAATGGTGGTCTCATAAATGAGGTTTGATATAGTAAAAGAGGAATTTTTTTTGGATACCCCACCACCATAAAGTGACCTTGTGTGAAATCCGCTGGTTTATTTTCCATGTAAAAACAAAAACGTATAAGACCAAGTTCATGGGACACATATTCCAAGATGAATGGTGGGAAAGCACTATAGTGGGAATCAATTTCAATTTATTAATGGCTATGGAAATTGGCAAAGGCATTGGTAAAGGAAAAGTGGCAATAATTTCCATTTTATTTATGAAATAAAGTAAAATAGAAGAAAAAGAAGGAGAAGAGACAAATTTTCATGCTAAGGAAATTAGAGGAAAATGAAGGAAAATGAAAAAAATAGAGGCCTCAATAATAAAAATGCTTCTAATGATTAGTTCATAGCTTTTGTTAGTGGACCTATTGTTAGTTTAATTTTGGGGCTCTCATTTCATTCTCTCATTGTAACACCCCTCGGTTAAAATTTCATGTAACAAAGTTAATAAATGAAAAAATAAGACCAAGGTCATGGGACACTTATTCCAAGCTTAATGTTGGGAAAAGCATCTTAGTGCGTGTTCATTTGGTTTATTATGGCTAAGGAAATTGGAAAAGGAAAAGAGGCATTAATTAGAATATTATTTATGAAAACAATGGAAAATAGGAGAAAAGGAGGGTGAAAGGTCACAGGTTGCATGTGAGGAGGAAATTGAAGGAAAAATAATGGAAATTAAAGAAAATAATGGCATCAATGATAAAAATTCTTTTGAGGATCAATTCACAACATTTTTCAAGTTCATTTTTTGAGCTCTCTCTCTATTCTCTCTATTATCTATATTCTCTCATACTCTTGCACACCTAAAACATTCTTGGAGCACTCTAGCATTAGAGAAAGGAAGGCAAGGGAGGGAAAATAAAGAAAAGGGAAGAAAATATCAAGCAAGGAAGAGTTGAATCAAGCGGATACAATGGGACTACTTTGTAGGTATCGAGTTGAGTGTATGATTTCCTAGCTAGTTTTAGCATGCATGGTACATGCATGTTTGTGTTTGGTTCTCTTGTTGTCATTGTCATAGGATTTTCCAAGTGTTACAGTGGTTTCAACTTTACCTTGACATTTCTTGATAGCCATAGTGTGATGGAGTTCTCATTTTCGTTGAGCTTGGATTGTTGGATGGTTTTGGAACCGAGTTAAGTGGTCCCAGGAAAATTCTCAAGGGCCTAAAAATCCCTTGACCGGTAATGGCAAGATACAATGTAATGCCTGAGGGTGGAAATGGGAAAATTCCTCAAGTTATTGGTGAATAAAACTAGAGGCATCCATGATTTTTGAGGGCCTAGTGATCCTTTGACTGGTTTTGGAAGGATTGCGACAAAACCTAGTAGTGTATGTTTCTTTGTTTTGGCCTAGGAATCCCTTGAATGGTAATGGAGGGATTGTGGTAAAGCCTGGTTGCATAGGTTCTTTATTTGGGGCTAAAAATCCCTTGAATGGTAATTTCGGGATATACAGTCAAACCTAAGGAAGCCTTGTTTTTTTTGTTGTGAGTTCCACATTCATGCTTGGAGTATGGCATGGGGGTGATTGGTTAAAACAAGTATTCGGTTCAGCCCAATCAATGGTCAAGTGGTACATGGAAGTCCCTGACTTGGTTGGATTTTGCAGAATTTAATAAGAGCCCTTTTCTTCTTGTATTTCATTAATATTTATACTTGTTATTATGTGGCTTTAATATTTATTCTATCATTGTTATTATTTTGGTTATATGCTAGTTATAAGCATGGTTTTATGACATAATTTAGTTATGGCTTTATTGTAGCTACTGCAGCCACCCTCCAATTTTTTTTCCATGCTTTAATTTTGGAGCCTCCCTTTTGTCTACAAGAGTCTATCATTCACTGTCGTCAAGTATCCATGCTATGTTAAAGACTTATCATTCCACACAGTGCTTGTGATGTCTTGTTTTTATCACATTTTGACCTTTTTTAACACAAGCCATTTCTTACCTTAACCTTGCAACATTATCGGTCTTCTAGGACTGCGCAATCCTATGACTCTGGAAATTTCACCGAGCCTTGAGGATTTGAACTACACAATCCTGGAAGGTAGGCTAGCCTTGAGGATCTGAACTACACAATCCTCAAATGTAGGAAAACCTTGAGCTTAGAAACTATGAAAAAGTTTTCATTCCCCTCAAAAACTACACAATTCACTTAGGAAAGAAGTTGCACAAGCCCTTAATCCTGGGAATTTTGCAATCCCCTTTTGCAATGTGAAAAAAGTAGTTTCCTAAAAAATCAGAGTTGGAATCCCTAAAAAATAGGAGTTTTCCGATTAATGTTTGGTCAAGTCCACTAAGTTTCTAATTAGGAATTTAAGACAAGCGATGATTTTTCCTTGATTTTATGCATGTGAATCAGAAACTGTAACCCTCCTAAATCTATTTAATAGATGCTGTTAGAGCTCATTTTCACACTCCATCTTTGAGATCTATCCTTTGCAAGGATATCAAGGAACTTTTGGTCAAGTTTGTAGCGCTTTTTCGGGTGAGTTTCACATGTGTCACTTTTTCTATCTCTTTTGTCGTTTTAGCTTCTATAAGTGTTCTTTTTCCTATTTATTTTCAAATTATCTAAATTTTTAACTTTTATTAGCCTATACAAGTGTTGGTTTAGTCTGTCATTCATGTTTTCCAAGTGTCACATTGAGTTATTTTTTCCCACCAACAGTTGTCGATGTTGGGGTCACTTTGTGCATGTTCATTTTTCCATTTTGTATGCTTGTTTCTAGTAATTAGTTTCACTAATATAGCCTTCCCTTAGCTAGATCTACTTTCCTTTCTACCCCAACACTTAGATATGTCATGGTTTTCGCTCTTTCCTAAGCATACCTATGCAATTATAGCTAGCATTTTCCTTCCACAACTATGCATTTTTCATCTTCAAGAGGAAAGCCTCAAGCTTGACCTTTGAAACTATACAATGCATAGTCATTGGCTTGTCCAAATGTACATTGTGCAGTTACAAGCCTCAACCTTCATCCTTGGCCACTTAGACTGTGTAATGTGTAGTTCCTTCGCTCACTATGCCTAGCTAGGACGGCTTACTGCATAGTCTCAAGCCTCTAACTGTTTCCTTGATTGCTTAGACTATGCAACGTGTTATTCATGAGGCCAGTCTCCCACCTTCATCTTAGTAATTGCGTAATACTTCCTCTCAGTGTGTGAGTTGTTGCCTTGATCTCATTGAATAGACTAATTTTCTTGAGCTAATTCATGTTTTCCATGAGTGCATTTTGTCATATAGGTACTGCAAATTTTGATGTTATCTCTCTCCATCAATTGTTATCATGATGGCACCCAAGAGATACACCTCAAAAGACACTAGAAAAAGCAACAGTGGTGAGATATTTGAGAGTGTTCCTGCCACTATGCTAGTGCTTTCATATAATCAACTATTCATTGAGAAAAACTTATACATTACATGGCACACTGTGAAAGATGTTTCCACAACAAGCAGTTTCAAAGGAGATCTTGAAGATAGGTAGGTTTACATCAATGTCCAAAATTCAGGATTACACAAGATTGCATGTATATTTCCAACCTTCCATGCATAGACATTGTCAACTAGATTCTATCACATATGGATACAAATACCATGACTCTCGACAGTACCATTGGATGAAGGCTTGCTTCTTTTATGGAACATGATTTTCAATGTATGTATCATTTACCATTGCGAAAATATTACATGGATTCCCACTTCTATGCAGCCACTAGCTACTTGAGCACGAAAGATGTCATCAAAAGTTGGGTGAAATATCCATCCAAATTCCACCAGACACCTAGCAACACTTACAAGAAAAAATATCTCAGGAAAGCATTTCAATACTTGACATTTCTATGTTGTCGGATCTATGGAGTACTGAGACCTTTCCTAAAGGTTGGGAATTCTTGTTGCATCAGATTATGAAAGAAGGAAAACTATTTAACTGGTTGGGCTTATTGATTGAACAATTGAGGGCCCATGTAACTAATGCCAATAAGCCTCCCAAGGGTAAGAAAAGTAGGTTATACATGTCTACATACTTGCGAGATGTAATATGTGCTCATAAATCCTTTCCTAGCATGAGTTGGATTTGGACACCCAAGGATCCTATTGTACAAATTTATTACAAGTCTATTTCAGATTGCATCCATAAAGGAGTTATGGAGAAGTTGACGGATCACTTTGTCATTCCATTGTACAAGATGACATTTGAGGAAGAGCCACATTACATGTCATGTGAGGTGATGGAAGCAGTGTCAGAAGTGGCAGATTAGTTTGCTTCACTAGATGGAACTTACCTCAGAGTGTTTAGTGGTTAGAATTCTCCACATTTTCTACCTAGGTATTCCACCAAGAAGTTGGTCATGCAAGAATTTTCTTATCATCTTTCCATATGGTTATCAGGAGTGTTACAGAGGAAGAATAAAACACCTTGGCCCACTCTTCCTTGGAAAATTGGATTGCATGATATCAATAATTTGAAGAGTGTTGACATCAAAGGAAAAGACATAGATAAATTTGCATTTAGTCAAATGGATTACAATTCATATGATCCCAGGAATGTTTGCAAAGAACATTGTGTAAGCATTCATTTCAACTGGCTAAGTAGTACTTTTTTCAGGCCTATGGAGGAAAGGATAAATAATTGTTACAATGCCTCTAAGGATTGCCAACCAGTTAAATTTTCATGTACATCACAAGTTACTCCTCATCCAGAAACAACTCCGGAAGAACAACTATCAGTGAGGTGCAACCCAGTGCAAAAACAATGGAAGAATAAAGTTATGCATAATCTAGCGGAAGAAAAGAGACACAAATGGAAAGCAAATCCAATCATCTTGAAAGTGACCATAGAAGTAGAAATAAATAGAAAACAAAGGAATCAGGAGGAAGAATTCAAGCAGAAGGAAAGATAAGAAATGAAAAGGAAAGAAGAAAAAGAAATATGGAAGAAATAAGAAGAAGAAGAAACACTGAAGCAAGCCGACGAAGAGGAACAAAGCTAGCTACTGGAAGAAGAGAGCAAGAAATTGTAGGATAAGGAAATTTCTCAAGAAATTGAATATGTAATAGTAATCCAGGACATGGAGGTGGAACCAAAGCAGAAAAAATAAGATTTTGATCTCATGTCGAGCACGCAGTAGATCATTATTCAGTCTCCCCCTCCTCTGCCCAAGCAAGCTCCGAGCGAAGAAGAGGAAATTGTTCCTCTTGATGATGGTCTGGTCATGGATACATACAATATAACCTATGGTGAGCTTCAAAAGAATATTTTACAAGTGAGAAAGAAAAAATTTCTAGATGATCTCACATCCCCTACATTCATTAGAGAAACGATTATTGTGACAGATAGCAAGAAGAATCCAACAGCCTTGACATGGCTAACTTGGACATTACAGGAGCTACCAAGTCAAACATGGATTATCTCATGGATGAGAACAGACAAATGGAAAAGAAATTACAGGTACCAAGGAAACAAGTGGAAATAATCCAAGCAGAGGTCTAGAAAGTGGCTCCTGGATAGGTGTATCTAGGATAACTTAAGGTAGCCATTTTTCCTGAAGTATCGACATTGGGAGAGACCATGAGAAGCCTCCACGAGGAGCTTGTCACTGTGCACAAAGAAGTTTTCTACTTGCATGACATGAAACATAAGTGCAAATAGAATACTAATTCTCTCAATTTTTTTCATATAGTTATCACTACCTTGCATGAGTGGGCAATGCAGCACAAAGGAACACCTCCCGAGTTGGTGAAGAAAACAAGGCAACAAGATGAGTTGGAAAAAGTAGGGTTTCAAATGCTTATCCAGAGTAACAAATATCTCAACTCATTCATCACCAATAATTAGGCCTTGTATGCACAATTGTAAAATAGTGTGGATTTTATGTTGAATTCACACAAGATCCCTTCAGTTTGCTCACTCACCTAAGCCAAATGTAGGAATAAAGTTAGGTTGGATCTTAAAGAATACTTGGACTATCTCAGGAATATTACCACCAAGGAAGAAATAGAGGTGAACATGCATAATATGTAGAAGTACATTGGTAGACCTTCCTAGATAAATACCATGTTGCTCATGCGGAAGAAGGAAACTTAGACCGGTTCTAAGGACGTCTACATGAATGCAATGGAGGCTAGAGTCTACTTCTAGCTTGATCCCATCGCACAGTTTGGGGAGTTCATTGCACAATACAAAGCTTGGGACCACTATGTAGTGAAGAAACTACAAGTTGAAGTGGCTGAGCTAGAGTTTCCAGAAACTCAATCTTGATTTGTTTTGTCTCATTAGGCTATCTAGATGAATCTATCCAATTATTTCTTATATGGGTATGAGCATATTGTAATATTGTTTTGTAATTAATTATAAGTGAAATTCCAAGTGTCAATTGTGGAATGTGAAAAGTCATCTTGTAATGAAGTCCAAAGCTAATGGTTTAAGTAATTCAAAGAGTCATGAGGGAAGTCCAAGAGTCATAAAGGGGAGATGATTAGTCATCTCATTTGTTATAAAAATACCCTCATAACTCATGTCGAGGGCTTTTAGCTTAGGATCAAAATCTTGGGAGTTTTGTTGAGATCCTTAGCTTCTCCTTAGCATAAAGGGAGTATCATTCTTTGGAGGAGTAGGCATTGGCTCGATGTTCCACTATTGTGACTAGTGGTTTCGTAATTGTGTATGCATGTTTGGGACTTTCACTTTAACAAAATATCAGAGCCAACACGTTTTCATGCATATGTTGTGAATATAGTAGCACTACTCTTGTTATTTTTGCAATATATGTTATTTCATTTCCCTTAATTCTTATGAACTATTTTGTTTTCATTAGTATGAACTTTGTTGAATGCATTTTCTTGTATATTTCAATCATGGTTATCTCGTGAATTGTTTTGTAGGCTAACTCATGATTCCATTTATGCTTGTGTGTTCCTTTCAAGCTTTGTAATATTATATAACTCTAAGAAGCTCACTCACTTTTCCTTTGTCATGTTAGAACTTTTTATGCATTGCATTTGAATCTTCACAGATCTATACACTTGTTTCACCAAAGTCACAAATACAGCATCTTGTGTGTTATCATAGCTAAGGCATACCACTAAAACCCATTATTTTCAACAACCAGGTTGTATTCCATATGGGGCTCCTACTCAAAATGGTGTGAGGTCTAATTGGGACTTCATATCGGGGCGACTCCCTGAATGTTGGTGGGTCCAACATCATGCAACATTTATAGCTCTAGAAGGAGGGCTAGATGACAAGCTAAGCCCATGAAATCTATTTGAATCCTATCTTTAAATGTATTCTTCCCATATCTTAACATCGACATGTTTTTCTAGAACCACAAATATGAAAATTCCTACGGGGGTAATTAATGACTTGTCTAATATGAATTTTGATTGTGAGGCTAGAAGAACCATTCTCGAGCACATCACTTGCTTTCTTGAATTCTATGTTGTGTGTGGAGCATGATTGTTCAGAGGTCTTTGTTTCATTCGGATGTATACCCCAGGAAGTTTTGTACTCCCCTCCATGCGAGGGGGTGCGGGGGGGACTTGCCCCCCCCGCGGGGGTCCGGGGGGGCCGATACCCTCCCGACTGGGGGGTCCGGGGGCTAGTGGTCCCCCGGTGGGGGCTCGGGGGCAACGCCCCCGAAGCTAAAAATAGATGTAAATTTGCCTTGTAAAAGTATAGTAATTTCTAGTCAATATGGGCCGTTCATTAGGCAGATGATATGACGGTAGAACTTATGTTTAGTTTAGGGTTTTTTGCCCTAGAAGGCAATCCCTCTCTTTGTATGAGGGCGTTGTATTTGAGGCTGTGAGATAGATGTGTATTCTGTGTGTGAGCGAGAAACAGAGAGGTGAGACTGTGAGAGAAAATAGAGGATATTACAACGGATTTGCTGTAGGTTGTGTCTCTTCATTTTGCTAGATAATAAAAAGGAAGGACTGGCTGTTCGAGGTGGACGTAGCCCAAACTGGGTGAACCACGTATATCTATGTCTCTCTTGTTTTGTGCGTTTTATGTGTTTAGATTTCTGCAATATTTTATGTGTTCCATTGCTCCGTAATATTTAAATTTTCTAACAACTGGTATCAGAGCCGAAGGTCTATTTGGTTCATAAACTCGCAGGAAAGAAGGGTTCCTTGTTCGAGTTGGAGCAATGGCGGAAGATGGTAAGTTTAGGGTTGAGAAATTTAACGGCCAAAATTTCTCGTTGTGGAAGATGCAAATGGAAGATTATCTGTATCAGAAATATCTATACCTACCATTGGGAAGAAAAACAAAGATGCTGATGGGTATGAAAGATGAAGAATGGAACCTTCTCGATAGAAAGGCACTCGGAACAATACGGCTATGCCTTGCAGTGTCGGTCACCTTCAACATTTCGAAGGAAACAACGATAGAGGGTTTGATTTTAAGGCGTTGGAGAAACTATATGAAAAACCCTCGGCCTCAAACAAGGTATTTCTTATGAAAAGGTTATTTAATATGAATATGTCGGAAGGTGGATCTGTTGCAGATCATTTAAATGATTTTAAT
>APFE030326403.1:0-10533 GCA_000404065.3 Pinus taeda | reverse complement strand
ATGGTTTGGATAGGACTAATGAAGCACAAAGATGAAGCCTTCAAAAAATTCAAATCCTTCAAAGCTTTGGTTGAAAACGAATCAGATCACAAAATTAAATGCCTCAGGTTTGATAGAGGTGGGGAGTTTACCTCAAATGAATTTTTCAATTTTTGCGAAGAACATGGAATAAGAAGAGAATTCTCTATAGCCAGGACTCCTCAGTAAAATGAAGTAGTTGAAAGAATGAACAGAAGGTTTTCAACAAATGGCTCAAGCTATGCTTGATGAGTTTGGAACTCTCGCAACTTTCTGGGATGAAGATGCATTTGCTGCAGTTGTTATTCTCAACAAAACAAATGTGTGGGTGAATAGCACTCAAACCCCTCATGAGCTCTGGTATGGTGAGACTCCTTCGGTAAAATATTTCAAAATATTTGGAAGCAAATGCTATATCAAAAATACTGATGAACATCTTGGAAAGTTTGAACCTAGAGCAGATGAAGGCATTCTCCTTGGTTACTCTACCCACAGTAAAGAATACAAGTGTTATAATAAAAGTCTTGGAAAAATTGTTGAAAGTATTGATGTAGTGGTTGATGAAGAAGAAAACACTCCTAGGTAGGTAAGATTTGAAGATTTTGAAGATGACGAGGACTATCCATCAACCTCAAATCAGATTCATGATGAAGAAGAAACCTATGAAGAAGAAACTCATGAGGAGCCTAAAGAACAAATAAGGATAGAAGAAAAGACTCCATCCAGGTACGTTCAGAAGAATCATCCAGAATCTCAAATTTTGGGGCAAAAATAGGCAGGAATACAAACAAGAAGAACAATTGTAGAAGCTTCAAGCAATTTGGCATTACTTTCCTCCACTGAACCACAAAATGTAAGAGAGGCATGCAAAGATGAATGTTGGGTCAAGGCAATGGATGAAGAACTTGATCAGATCGAAAAGAATAAAACTTGGGAGTTGGTTCCAAGACCAAAAGATAAGAATATCATAGGGACAAAATGGATCTTCAAAAACAAGTTGAATGAAAATGGGGAAGTGATTAGAAACAAGGCTAGACTTGTTTGTAAAGGGTATGCTCAACAAGAAGGAATAGACTTTGAAGAAACTTTTGTTCCTGTTGCTAGAATTGAGGCCATCAGAATGTTCCTTGCTCTCTCTAGCTTTCAGAACTTCAAAGTATTTCAAATGGACGTGAAATCAACCTTTCTGAATGGAGACTTAGAAGAAGAAGTGTACATTTAGCAGCCATATGGATTCATCATTGGTAATGATCCAAATATTGTATGCAAACTAAAGAAGGCTCTCTATGGTCTCAAATAGGCTCCAAGGGCTTGGTACTATCATCTGGACAAATACATTCATCAACAAGGTTTTTCAAAAGGATCCGCAGATAGCAATCTTTATATAAAAAGTGAAAATAACAAATTGCTAATACTTGTTGTGTATGTAGATGATATCAACTTTGGCAGCAATGAAGAAGCTATCAGTCAAAACTTTTCCTTGGTGATGTAGAAGGAATTCGAAATGTCTTTGCTTGGAGAATTGACATATTTTCTTGGTTTACAAATCCAACAAAATAAAGGCGGTATCTTTTTATCTCAAACCAAGTATCTCAAGCAGATCTTGAAGAAGTATGGCATGGAAGATTTGAAACCAGTATGCACTCCTATGGTCACAGGATGTAGCCTCACTGCAAATGATGAATCAGCAGTAGTGCATCAGCCAACCTATAGGTCCATGATTGGAAGTCTACTCTATTTAACAGGTACCTGACCATACATCATGCATGCAGTAGGAATGGTTGGAAGATTTCAGGAAAATCATAAGGAAACTCATCTTCAGGCAGTAAAGAGAATTTTCAAGTATCTTCAAGGAACTCAAAACTATGGCCTATGGTATCCTAGAGATGCGTATCTCACTCTTCATGCTTATACAGATGCAGATTGGGTTGGAAGCATGGATGACTGAAAAAGCACTAGTGGTGGTGCATTGTTTATGGGTTCCAGATTAGTATCTTGGTTCAGCAAGAAACAGAGTTCTATTGCATTATCTACAGCTGAAGCAGAATATGTGGCTGCTGCATCCTGTTGCACTCGACTCCTTTGGATGATGCAAACCTTGCAGGATTTTCAAATCACTTGTACACCACCTATCTCCATCTTATGTGATAATAAAAGTGCAATCATCATTTTAAAGAACCCAGTCATGAATTCAAAGACCAAGCACATACCGATCAAGTATCATTTTCTCCGGGAACAAGTGCTGGAACAAAAGGTCAAATTGGAATGTTTTCCCTCCAAGGAACAAGTTGCTAATATTTTCACCAACCATTGCCCAGGGAGACATTTGAATACCTCAGACAGAAGTTGGTGGTTGTTGATGCATCATCCTAATGTTGAATCTTGTCTGTTGTACACAAGTCGATACACGTACATTTGCCGGTCTATGTGGATCGAATGGGTCTATCAGAGATCATCTTTCACAAGTTCAGGGGGAGCATATTTTCTTCTAATGATGCATTGTTGGCATTATCTTAGAAGTCCTTGATTTGATCTCTCAAGAGTTTTCTGGTGGAGTGGATCAATGTGTGCTGGTCTTAAGGTTGATTCTGCTGATAGTTGTTCTTGTCTCTAAGTCATGTACTTCTTTTCATATCAAGGTCATGTAACGACCTATTTTGGTTTCCCCACTATGCCTGGGATGAATGAGTTTTGTCTATCTTGTGTATTCCCACTTGAATGGGAGATGGATGTATGTATGAGTCTTGATGATAGGAAGGTTAATTATAATTTATGGAGTCATGTTCTTTCTTGTAGAACATCCTTTTGCAGACAACATTTCAGCACAGAGCATATACAAAGGGGGAGCTCGTTCAGATTTTTCAGTAGGTAGTCAGGGGGAGTATGGTAGTCCACCCCTTTGCCCTTGATGTCAAAGGGGGAGAGTGATTGGTTGTTGTTGTCATCAAGTCCAAAGGGGGAGATTGTTGGCATTATGATACATATGATGTACTTGATGGAAACCCACTCATCTCAGATGATAAATTATAATGCAGAGAAAATTTCCTTTCATGCAGAGAAAAGTTCACGCACTTCAATGCAAAGAAACGTTCCTTTCATACAGAGAAAAGTTCATGCACTTTCATGCAAAGAAAAGTTCCTTTCATGCAGATAAAAGTTCACGCACTTTCATGAAGAGAAAAGTTCCTTTCATGCAGAGAAAAGTTCACGCTCTTTCATGCAAATAAATGTTCCCTTCATGCAGAGAAAAGTTCACGCACTTTCATGCAGAGAAAATTTCACGCACTTTCATGCAGAGAAAAGCGCACACACATGGGAAATCTTATGGTTGGTTCATGGTATTGAGTCCTTGGTATTTGAACCTATGGTTTTGGGCCATGGTATCTCATCATAAGTGTTGATTCCAAGTATTGGGTCCATGGTATGGAATTGTTATGGTTTGTGGTCTGTGGTACTGTGAAAGGCATAAGGCTATAAAAGAGGAAGGAGATCATTTGGCAAGGCATCATCTGAATTATTGAATATCTGATAAAGTGCTAGATCTGGAATATTGTGATTGGGTTATGGTGTAGATCTGGATCTGAAAGAAGAAGGAACCTGAGCGCAAGGAGAAGGATAAGTTCTATTGATGGGTCAATATCTTAAGGCTTGAATAGTGGTACCTCTATATGATTTTGATCTATGATATGTGGCACACGCTTGATCTATAAATCTGATAATCTAGGTTAACTAATATCTGAATGTTTGAAAGAATGAATTTATAGCTCTGTACACAAGCTTTTGAATAGTGAAGTAGCGTACATCTCTTGATTTATGTTCTAGTTGCTTCCATTTATTGCTACAGTGTTCTGGGTTCAGAAGTGGGGTGTGATTACTGTTATTATGATATGGGTACAATCGTCAGAGAAGTGTTTATTTTGATTTAGTTTTGATTGGTGGAAAGGTGATTGGTTGATGCAGAAATTCTTGATGTTTGATTGATGTTATTTGTGGATCCAGTCTGAAAATTTATGAAACGTGGTCCCTCGAAGGAATAGAAGGTTGTAGTCTTTTGCAGGTAGCAGCCTGCGTACTAGTATCTCAACTAGTACAAGAACTAAGGGGGTTGTAGCTCCCTTCCATGAGAAGCTGGAAAACGAGAGAGGGTTGTAGCTCTCTGTAGGTAGCAGCCTGCGTACTGGTAAATGACTGCACTAGTACAAAATCATTGTAAAAAAAGTTTCTAACTGAAAAGATAGAGACATATTGCAGCAGGTGGTTTTCACCCACATTGGGTTTCCACCTTATATCTTGTGTTCTTGTGTGTGATTGTCTTCTGCTCTATGTTTTTGTTCCTGGTTACTGTTTATATGATCTTGATGCACAAATTAATGTTCAAACATCTGTAGAATATTTTAAATTATAAGTTTGTATGGTATACGTGGGTTTCCTTATCTAAAGTTGCATATATACGCAGTTTTCTCTAACTGAAGTAGCATATCTATTCTGGGTTTGAGAAAGAAAATAATTGACTAGATAATACTGATTCACCCCCCCTCTCAGTATTATTTCCAACATATTCACAAAGATATAAGAAAATTAACTTACTTGTTAAATGAATGGAAACTAATAGAGGGACTTCAACTCCCCTCCCAACCATAGGTCACAACACTACAACTCTTTCTTATAAAAGGCCACCCTCTAGCAATATTTAAAGCCTTTGTAGTTAAGTTCTGAAGGGAAAATCAACACCAAACAAATGAATAATGAGATGGGAATGTAGAGCACATAGGGATCCACATAAACAATCACTATAATAATTTAGAGTTCAAAGGATCTCCACCCACTTTTCACTTCATGATTCTAGGGCTCATAATGCCTTCACCTATATTCTATAGGATTCAGGAACACACTATACCTACACTTAAACATATCCATGTGGATCTAAAGATCTTGGTCTCCACCTGTTAAGAAACACACTCAAGAATATTGTTGGACACCTAATCCTCAATGGGTTAGTGTGGAAACCGAATGGACAAAAGGAGTCCAAAAGACCTTGGGATGTGAAACCCAATGGTCACAACAATGTACTATAAATGTATATCAGTTGTTAATAAAATTGTATTGTCGTGTTTTATCCTTCCTATTTTGTGGTGGCCCATGTGTGTTTAACATGGTATCAGAGCAGGCGTATTCCTGCCCTGCATAATTAATTTGGGCCATTTGTTTTATGGCCTTTATGTGTAGGTCATTTCTGCCCTCAACTAAATTCTAGATGCAACCTCTGTCATTTCTCCAGAGCCATTTTTGGCTTCTAACTGTCATTGTAACTCCCTTCTACTATTTTTCAGTATTAAGGGTCTGCCTCTGCTTGATAATCTCAGTAACGCTTGAGCTTTTGTTGTTGTCTCCACATTAGTATAACAATGCTCCAATGTCAGACCTGCTACATCTGCAATTTACCATTATTCTCTGACATGGTATAACGCTCACCAAAAGATGGCTAGGTTTGAGTAACTGTATTCATTCTTTGTCCACTCGAATAGTCTCTTACTAAATAGGTGAAACCCTTCATCTTCCTCAGCCTTGGCATGCATGACTGAAACTGTATATTCATGCTATGTTTATCATTCAAACCTTAGTTCTCCAGGTTCTAGGTTTCTTACGCTATTGAATACACCATACAATTCTGTCTCACTGTCTCACTCTCCATGCAAACACTGATGGCTAGCGTTCTATTGATATACAGTTCTGGTATATATATGTGTTCCATTGATATATTAGTTCTGCTCCATTAATACTGTAGCAGGTACGCAGTTCTACTAACTGTGCTCAATTCCACGTTGCTCGGTGTGCTGATAAACTGAGAGCGATGGCTCATTATATTCAATATTGTGTTGACTGGTATGTTGTAATCTAACGATGTTCCCTTTTGACCATGCACCCTTGCGCTACGAAATGTACTTTAAATGAGTTTGATATAAGGCTTTAAAGCGACTATCTGTCATTTACGAGTTTTTTGGCGAGTTATAGTCGGGTATTTGATCAACTCCAAGTCACACTCATTCATTCATATACGAAGCAAAGTCTAACAGGTCGGTGCTCCTTGGATTTTATCGATTTTAAATTTCATACGACCTGAGAGTCATTGTTGGCTATTGTCACTATTCATTAATTTCCATCTTGACAATGATTCGAAATAAATAAGAGAATGCAGGCTCCCCAAAAGGCAAAACCGGTCATTTTTCATTTTTTTGGAAGCCAAAGATTTAGTCGTCATGGACTTCGATTTACTTGTGTGGCATCCTTCGAACAAACCAAACTCTACGGCTAATGAGAACGTGGACCCACTTTCCATATGATGTGCATCGATCAAATGTCTCACAATTACGCATGATGGATGTGCTGTCCCTAAGTTGTTTGGTTTAGATATGCTTAGCTGCTCCGTAGAAAGAGCAACTGAATCAGATGGTTGCACCAGATTATCTTGAAGCCCGTCTCCATCTTTAATTAAGCCCTTGCACTACTGCCCATACACTGCCATCCTCCTGCGACATCACACTTGGAATACTACGCTGTCTCATTCAAAAAAAATAACTGATGTATTAAAACAAATGTGTTGTTCATGCATGGAGATGTGCTGAGTGTGGCACAACGGAATCGTGGAGATGTGTTTTAGAAGGGATCATGGACTCCTTTTGAGATCATTCTTCATTTTGTGCTAGCACGTCTTGCTTATGGTAATGGTCTCTTTCTGAGTAAAGTCAAACATTAATTTTCTCAAAGAATTACAGAAATCAATCATAACTCAAACCACGCATAGTTTTCTATGCTACTCATTTTAAGAACTGGAAATCAAATTATGCTCAATGATGCATCTGTATGGTAGCATATTCGATATGTTGGATTAGAACTTAGCTTGATAGATCTTCCATTTTTTTCTTTAACATTTCCTGTTTTGGCTACTAATAACACCCATCCTTTCTGGTTACCAAACGCACATGCGTCATGTCATATATATTTTCACGCCAAATTACATTTACGTTGAAGTTTTATATGCTCATTATTAAGTGTCGATGGTTGATTCTTTGCATCCCTGGAATTTATGCGGACTCTTAAAAGACTCTCGATATGGAATTTATGTGTTGAAGCAATAAGTTAACTTGAACCTCGTGCGTTGGTTTCATTATGTTGGTATCATTGTTGTAGCTATTGGAAGTCACTCGGACTTGCATTATTTATTTTTCAAGGGGAAACTAACTTCCAGCTGACTTTAGTGAATGAGTGTGGAAGTCATGTCTAATTTCTGAAGCGCTCTGCATAATTTTCAGATATATATTTCTTCCATTAGGAAGGCCGAGTCACACAGAGCATCAGTGTGTGGGAGCTGCTACTACAACGAAGAGGTTGGATTTCTTGCTAGTGTTTACACCAACGAAAAAGGGTTGAACGTAGCAAACAGAAAACTATTTATTCTTGGCTCCATATGACTGTCAAAGGCTGAAATCTTTGTGAGAAATTACCCCAGATTTAATTGTGCCATGAAATCTCAAGGTGTCAAGGGCGAGTTTGTGTTCCAAATATATTGCCTATGCCAAATTTATTAAGCAGTCAACTTGGAGGCTGAAATACTCATTATATCCATAGGTGATCTGCATCTAAATTGCATTCAAGTACATTAAAGCAGCAAGTCATTTGCTGCATTGAAATTGGTACTGTGTTGTCTACTACAGTTACCTGGTGATATTGGTATCCTACTACTCATCTAATAGTTGCAATTATTTATCATTTTATAGACCAATTTGTAGTTGACGAATACATCACTTCTCTGATTATATTGGTCTGAAATGGGTAGAATATATGATGTATTGAAACTACTGAATAATTTAATACTTTCCACTGTTGATGAGATGGTTAAGATCAACAAAATCTCTCTTTCCAATATTAAAATTTGTCTCCAAAATGCACATGAGAATATTGAGTTTTGTAGCTTGAGACAAAGCTACAGCAGGAAGAATTACAACAGTGGAGTCATCATTCTGAACCTATTTCTGTTCAGAAGAATGAAATAGACTCCCATAAACAATGAGACAATAATGTTACAGTTGATTCAGATTTAATATCCAATAAAGTAGCAGTTGTACATGCAGATGTAGAAACTCAGTCTGCACTTCCCAAGCCCATCATCAGACCTTGGGAATATCTTGTCCACAACAAGCACAGAATTGGTCTTGGATATGACAAGGACTTGTCCTTTCATATTCCAAACTACTTAAAGCCCATTCAGCTTCAGAGTGTTGGATTCCTTCATGACTGTTCACCTGCTCCTCATGATAGTTTAGGTTTAGCTGTTCTAGACTTTGGCCCTCTTCCACAACAACAACAACAACAATAGATTGTAAAATTCCAACACTATGACCAAGTTGGCCATTTGAAAGATCAATGTTTTGATCTTCATCCATGTAAGCATTGTCATAAAACTGGCCATTCTTCACACAGATGCTTCAAAAACAAACATCGTGTAAGAACAAAAAGATTCATCTTAGATGGATCGCTTGGCAATTGGCATCAACAACCAAGAAGATATTCCAAACACATGTCACAACATGTTCCAGAGTATTGAACAGTCTTGCAGTTGAGTTTTCTCCATCATCTCACTTTGTATATGACAAGGGGGGAAATGATGGTCACCTACAAGCTTCAAAGCCACATCAAGCAAGTCTAAGCCACAACCTGCCATACTAGATCCAGAGTTGTAGCCAGAGACAAAGATGCCCCTGAGCATGCCATCAATTGGTAATTTGGGACACTTCCTCTAGCAGAAGACTTCAACTTCTTGCCAGCTTCGGAAGAATTCCAAGAAAAAAATGGGGGACACTTCCTCTAGCAGAAGACTCCAGCTTCTTGCCAGTTTTGGAAGAGTTCCAGGAATTGCATTAAGCATTCTAGAGTTGTTGGTCATCCTTAAACCATCATAGGTTGAGACTTCCCTTTTTAGGTTGAAGTTCTCCCTTTTATGCGGGGTGAGACCTCCCTTTCATGGTTGAAGGTTTCCCTCTTCAAAACAATAGGAGCACTTCCTCTAGCAGAAAACTTCAGTTTTGTTGACACCTAATCCGAAACGGATGGGTGAACTGGACAGTCATCCAGAAGATGAACTGATCCGTTTTATTTATGTATATAAATGTATGTTACCTAATGAATAATACAATCAGTTTTCTCTAGCTCATTTATTCTGGAGTTACCCTGGCCTGACATGGTATCAGAGCACAGGTCCCAGAAATAGTTGTAACTCCTGCCTGAGAGCTGCTCAGTCTCTGACATCCCTGAAATAGCTGAAGACTGCCACTGCCTGAAGACTGCCTTCATTGAACGGCCTGCCGCTGCCTTCATTGAAACGCCTGTCGCTGCCTTCATTGAAACGCATGACATTGAAGACTGAAGACTGCATACCTGTTGGGTTTCTTATGATGACAATCTGAAGACATAACGTTGCTGTCCCTCTTACATTCCCAATCCAAGAGGTAATGCACTGTTTTTTTTTAATGGTTAAAGTCGAAGAAGCTCCCCGTTTGCACTGTTTTTCATTCGAGAGGCTCCCGTCTGCATTTTTTTCACTGTTTATATCCGCCTGAGAGGCTCTCGCACCGGCCTGTGAGGAACCCAGCCATTCTTTGTGCATGTGAGGAACCCTAGCTCTATGTTTGTCGAGATGAGTGTGCTTCTTGTAGCGAACTGTGGTCACGGTGACGGCACCATTGAACACAAAGTACTGGTCTTGGTGTGTTAATATGACGACCATTGTGAGAAACAGTTGTGTATATATCTGTTGTGTACAAAAATCATTGGAACTTTAATGGTGCATAAATGGCGAGTAGAAGAAATTGAGGAGGAAGGCTGGCCGAGAGGAAAAGTTTGGAACGACAGCAAGTTGCCTCTCGCAATAGTCGAATGCAAACTTGTTGATCACGAGCTGCTCGAAACACCGCCTAACATGCTTTTCTGTCCAGAGGGAGGTCGAAGAGCATTATATTGTCTACACGAGAGTTTGATAGGGAGGTCGAAGAGCATATCGTGAAGTTGGCGACGGATTCGAATGTTTTATTAACAGATTGTGGATCCTACATCCTTTCTTTGGTCATGCATATCGCTTAAAAGCTCATTTTTATATTCTGTCATCATTGCCATATTTACGCTTTAGTAAAGTTGTGTCCCACTGTGCCTAGAGGCCATGCTTCAGACTGCTCCTTTCTATTGCGGATTGCTATTTATTCATTGTAACTTCCCACTGTTTCGAAGTTGATTGCGCAAGTACTAGTATTTCCATATGAGTTCTGAATAAGAGGCAATTTTGGAATTATGGTATAAAGCAGATGTCAAATGATTCTTTATGGTAGTGCTATGGTATAAAGCAGATTTTTAAATGATTTTTTTCCATATAAAAATCATTTTCAAAGAAGAAATATATATGTGGAGATATATGTAGCAGAAGTTTAATGATTTTTTCTCCAAAGCAAAATCATTTAAAAAAAAAAA
>APFE030326401.1:5065-21677 GCA_000404065.3 Pinus taeda | reverse complement strand
CCATACCTCTTTTATAAATATGGTATTTGGCCCATAGGATTCACTTAAATAAAACCTATTCTTGAAAATGGGCAAATGGAAGGTTGTAACTCATAATTTCAAGGGCTAAATTTACCTTTTTTACCCTCTCCCTTAAAATAAGGTGGGCTATTTGAGGTGATTTGTAAAAATGTACTATGATACAAGATATTTGCCCACTAAGAATTTAAAACCCCTTAATTTCGCCAAAGGGCAAACATTCGGCCCTAAAATTTTCTAGGGAAAAAAGTTATAGCGACAATGCCACGATAACCTATTTGGAGCAGCGAAACCCTATAATCCAAAGCTTTGAAACCAAATGTTATGAAACCAGCTCACAAAAATATAGAAAAGATAGATCAATGCCTTAGAATTCAGCCTCTGCGAGGGGGGCAACCTCCTTTACATTACAAAAATGAATGATTATTTGATGATTCAAATGACAAAACCTCCTTTCTACATATAGGAGTCTAATGAGTCACAATATAACCCAGCCAACCTAACAATAATAATATAAAGGCACAAAAATAACAATAGAGGGATTCTATGGGGCACAGTAATAACAATATGGGGACAATAAGGGCACAACAATATTAATAAGGGATACAACTACAATAATAATGGGGTAATAACTAGTATTATAGGGACCTAACAGGTTTTGTGAAAATATCAGCTATCTACTCCTTAGTATTGATATATTCCAAGACGATGTTTTGTTCAGCTACTTGCTCACGGAGGAAATGATACTTGATTGGTATGTGTTTGGTCCTTGAGTGCATCACTGGATTTTTGCTAAGACTGATAGCACTTGTGTTGTCACAGTAGATGGTAATCAGTTGATCTGTACATATGTTAACATCTTTTAGAGCTTCCTTCATCCATAGTATCTGAGTACAATAGTCCACTGTAGCAATATACTCGACTTTGGATGTGGATAATGATATGGATGACTATTTTTTGTGGAGCCATGATATTAAACAGTCTCCTAGGAAGAACGCATTTCCACTAGTACTTTTCCGATCATCTATACTTCCAGCCTAATTAGCATCGGTGTATGTAGTAACAATTGGTGTTGAGCTCTTTGGGTATCAAAGACAAAAATCAGAAGTTCCTTTTAGATATTTGAGAATTCGTTTTACAGCTAATAAATGGGATTGTTTGGGAGCAGATTGAAATCTTCCCACCATTCCTACTGCCTACATTATGTCTGGTCTTGTAGTTGTTAAATATAGAAGGGCTCCAATAATTTACCTATAATGAGTTGCATCTACTAGAGGGGAGTCGTCATATTTGCTCAATTTGCATTTTGTGGTCATAGGTGTGCTCATGGGTGCACAGTCCTCCATTCCATATTTTTTGAGCATGTATTTTAGATATTTGGTTTGAGATGTACACAATCCTGCTCTGGTTTGAGATACTTGAAGTCCAAGGAAGTGAGACAACTTTCCTGTCATTGACATCTCAAACTCTTTTGACATGTTTTGAGAAAATTCATGGCTCATTTTGTCATTATTACTAGCAAAAATCATATCATCGACATAAAAAAGAGTAACTAGTAACTTACCTTCATCTGTCTTTATGTATAGATTACTTCCATCCACTCCCTTTTTCAAGCCTTGTTGTTGTAGATAGTGATCCAATCTTGTATACCAAGCTCTAGGAGCTTGTTCCAACCCATATAAAGCCTTTTTCAACTTACAGACTAAGTCTTTTCCTGTTGTTAGATCAAACCATTTTGGCTGCTCCATGTAGACTTCCTCCTTGAGTTCCCCATTTACAAATGTTAATTTCACATCCATTTGATAGATTTTGAATCCTTTTGAGCAAGAAAATGCCAAGAACATCCTGATAGCTTCCATACAGACTACTGGTGAAAATGTCTCTTCACAGTCAATTCCTTCAATTTGTGAATAACCTTTTCAAACAAGCCTTGCCTTGTTTCTGATAACCTGTCCTTCCTCATTCATTTTATTTTTGGACACCCATTTGATTCCTATTATGTTTTTTTCCTTTAGATGAGGTACCAGCTCCCATGTCTTTTTCTTCTCAATTTTGGACATTTCTTCTTCCATGGATTTTACCCAATGAGGATCCTTACTTGCTTCTGCAAATGTTTCTCGTTCTATCATAGAATGAAGGGCAATGAATTTTCTCTTGGGTGTAATTGTTATCCTTCTTCGGGTCTGCACACCTTCATCTCTGTCACTAATAATTCGTGTTATGGTTCGTAAACCATCTTCACTCGCCGATTCTTTAAATCATGATAGGATGGTAGAGCCATCCTTTACATGCGCATCGTAGTTAGCACCTCACTGACATTTGTTGTCCATGCTGATTTGATTTGAGTAGGCTCGGGAGTCCTCTGTAGTCTTTCCATGACTTATGTGATGAAGACTCATTCCTTTTTGCTTCTTCTCTTCATTCTGGCCTTAAACCCTAGAGGCTCCTTTGTGTTGAGTTGTACTACTGCATTGCATTTTGACTATTTTCACCTTTTGGCCTTGAGCCGGCTTCACTTGGACTTGTGTTTAAGCCAACTTTTGACCATGATGACTGCAAAATCAAACTTGCATACATATGACTTCTGCAACTTGACACACCTTGACCCCTGGAAGGAACATACCTTTGAGTGTCTTTGACTAGTTTTCACCTCCCTGCATTGAGCATAGGAATGTTCCAATCCCAGGAACTAGATCATCTGCTTCACCGACACTCATTATTTCCACTATACCATAGCATTCTTTTATTCTTTTTCCAGCTTCAAAGAAAAAGACCAAAAAATTATATATTCCAAAAAGAGTGGGAACGGGACAGTATTTTCATTTATTATTGGCAGCTAGAGTCAGTCGTGTTGCCCTTGAACAAAGCACTCAAAATAAAGTCTCCTCCGTTTGGGCAGGATTTAGCTTGGCTTAGGTATGCCTTAACCTTGTTATTGAGTCAGTACTCCCCCGTTGGTTATCTCTTCCAATCATATGGAGGGTTCGTTTGTGCCTCCTGTGAAATGAGCTTATACAGAGACATCATATGCTGCCACATAGTCACATTGAGTTGTGCTTTTGTTCAAGGGAAGTTAGCCTGAGTCGGCCTCTCTGCGATGTCTCTTGACTCATTTTTCAGTCGGCCATTCCTGGTTGTTAGGACTATGTTTATCATCAAGTTAGTTATATTGGTCCTTTACTCGTGCCGGTTTGAGAAGGTCTCCATTGACTTCTTATTGGCGGTTCTTGTCCTTATCGACGACGACATCTTGCTCTGAGAACAGGCCTAGAGCTGCACCCTGGCCCTATTTTCATTATTGATAGGTCACCTTGTGCTCAGCATCAATCAGTATCATGGGTCTTTGACTGAGTGGTTTCCCTTGTGTTCGACATCAGCTTACATTATCACACATTGGGATTCATGCAGTACCTTGGTTTCCATTTGAAGCTATTGGTGGATACCTTGCCTTTGTGTCAGCTTTCATTATTGGTTGGTTCAGAGGGTTTCTGCTGTGCGCTAGCCACATCTTGTGTACAATGGAAATGTACTTCGGTCGGGTTACTACATCTTTTTCGTTTGATTCCTTCCACATTATTGGCCTACGGGTTACACTCGCGCTAAATTGATGGAGGATGCCTTAATGCCTTCCTTCTAGCGGATCTTTCCTTATCAACTTCGACTCATTGCTCTGGGGCAAATATCTAGAGTCCATTTGGCAGTACCTTAGGCTTTGCAGTCAATAGTGGCAGATCCTTTTCTATCGACAGTGGGAAACCATCATTGTCTCCTGATCGACTCGAGCTCATTTATTCACACTTGTTAGATTGTACTGGGTACCTTGACACTCATTATCATTGTCGGTGAGTAGTCTCGTGTTTGTTAATGGTATACATGAATGACAGGTAATCAAATGATTTCTCACATGGTTGACTTCATATCATTCATTCCCATGCTGTAGAAACGTACCACGGTGGTTGGTGAAGACCTCAGGTTGTATCAACATTCATTGGTTCACTTGACAGTTGCTCCTGTTGCTGCTAGTTGATACCACTTCACCTTATATGTTGCAGTCATTCATGGCGACATCTTATATGCTGGCACCTGAGTTTGCAGTGTAGTACCATCTTATTCCATCATGTTCATTTGGTACTTTCTGGGATCAGTCTTTGATATCAGTGATCCGCTTCATCCTTCAACATCATTGACATTCTTATATGTGATATCCAGACATGTACTTGTTCGATCGTGATTAGATGATCCATTATGTATTTTCTAGTCATTTATACTTGTATACTTAGTGGATTTGCTTGTACTTGATATGTGGACATGCTGTACTTTCTTTGAGCATAGGTATGCCTGCCTCGAACAATGTTTCTTTCTGATATCCTTTTGTGGCTTCGCAGGCTGAATTCTGGTGTAGTCCTTCTCAGTTTGCGACAGATTTCCTTTCCATGAACTTGCTTAATACATTTCGATGATCATGTACCCCTTCTAACCTCATATATTAGGGGGCATCTGTTATAGCTCCAAATCTCACTCTTGAGGTTTGTGATGTTGCACTCATGGCCTAGGGAAACCCCTCCTTCCAGACTTGGTCCAAAATTTAAAAAACAATGTTTTATTCCCTATATGCAACATTTCCCTGAGATAAACACATGTATACGTGGGTCTGTGTATACCCAACCCGCGTATATGTCTTAAAACACTTAAAAAAAATAAATCTCCTTAATTTTGGGCAGAGATCACGGGTTTCACCTGTTGATTACCTGTTAGTGCCCGTGGTCCAACTTTTCCCAATGAATTCCCAACTAAAAGACTACCTTGGGAGAAGTATAAAAAGGCTTCAATGCGAAGGCCAAGGGGAGGAGAGAAGAGAGAGAAAGATTATTATGATAAGATTTCCCTGACCAGGTCTGGAGATCCTAGTGCCTCCTACACTTCCCCCATTTTTACAAGAAACTCTTGTTTCCTTGTGTGTATGATTCCGCTTGGAGCCTGTGAAAGGACGAATCAGGTGAAATTATTCCTTTCTGTACTTTATTTGTCTATAATGAAAGAAACACATGTCTTTGTTCCTGATATAATTCTTCTTCGTGTTTATGATATTCATGTTATGATTCATATGTGAATGGTTGTTTTATGGCATAACTAACTACCTTTCATTATAATATGAAGATGGTTTCTTTATGATGTTTAGTCCATATACTGTTGTACTTTCTTGAATTGATTGTTTTGCAGGTCAAAGGAGCAAGAGGAACTCCAAGAAGGGTTTGGACCTTGGGAGGCTCTTCTCAAACGTAGGACCTCAAGTAGGCCCCTTACCGTAGAGTTTACTTATATTAGCATAATGGCTGTATGGAATGTGTGTTTCTCTGTATAGATAACCTCTAGTCTACTAGGGTATCCACCCAAGACCCTAGGTGAATTTATCCCACAACACTCTTGAACATATCGGTGACACAACTCCAGAGTTTGGAAACATTTGATTCAACCTAGGATCAAAGGTCATGATGACGTAATGGTATGATCAGATGATAGGCAAAATGGATTCCCAAAACCCAAAAAGGAAAGTGACCAAGTGAGGATGTCCCAAACCCAATACGAGTAACAGATGAGTCTCATGTTCAAGAGAGACATGTTGCCTTTACATGATACAAGATATGAACACTTTCACTTTATCCCCCACCATTTCTGTCGAGTACCCCATATATTTTTTATTCCAATCTTGAAGGGGATAGCATATGCTTTCCATCTAAGTTCACCCTTCGGATTAATCCATCCTAGTAATTTTTACGATCCCTAGGAAGGAGGAACTCAGCCTCGTCATGATGACAAGTCTTGCGTCTTTTCACTTTACGTGTCTGACGGAAGTGAAACTCACCATATCTTTCATGTTTAGAGAGTTTTAAAAAGAAGTGAAAAAGAAAACTCCAAAGGTCCCTTTTCGTAAATAGTCTCTTGAACCAAAAAAGGTAGAAAACAATATCCAAGATAACCTCTTAGCCATGTTCGAATAAGGTATTCATTTTTCGTACAATAGTCTAACTTAGTCTGGAAAAGGGTTAAAACTATACGAAGTAGATGTCTTTTCATTTACTTTTACGAGTTCGAAAAGACAAGTTCTTAACAATCTTTTCATATTTCGAGAGTCAGAAAAATGCTAAACAATGACTCCTCTTGGAGGAACAAGTGGTATAAAAGGATAGCAACTGGTTTCGATGATCATGGAACTGCTCAAAACATGTAAGGGTCAAGAGGCTGGCTAATAAGACCACTCATTGTACAGATTCCTTAAGAAAAGGTAAAACAACCAAGTGAAACCAAATGATCGGCCAAAGAGATGGTGGCGATGGAATGGAAAAACCAAGGCTCATATGGCAAAAATCGGTTGATAAAAATGGAAATCATGAGATGTAAAGTGGGAATGGTTTCATTTTTACACAAGCTTGAAACATGAGAAACTATTCTTGAGCATACTTGAAAATGGTTTCATTTTTTCACAAGCTTAAGACATGAGAAAAAACTATGCTTGGATTTGGTTTCATTTTTGCACAAGCTTGAAACAAGGAAAAACTATGCTTGAGACAAGTTTTCATATCCCTAGCATAATGAATCAATTCGAGGTACATGCCCTCCAAGCTTCATTTCATTCACATAAATAGATGACTGGTTACTAATAGGTGGATGGAATGAAGGTTTACTGACGAGATCAAGTGAAATACTCGACTGGGATTTTACATGAAGGGGACTTGTTTCATTTTGAAATGAGCTTGTTAGGGGAAAAGAACCATGCTCATGACACCTTGTTTCATTTTTTAACGAGGTTGACACAGTAAAAAAACTATCCTCATGGCCCTTGCTTCATTTTTTAACAAACTTGACACAAGACAAGGAACTCTGCTCCAAACCCTTGATCGTAGACCGAAAGAGGCCATGGCTTCCAAGAGCTTCTCATCAGATGAGAGAAAAACACTCTGGAAGTAATATATGTCCATGGATCCAAATGAGAAATTAGGCTCCAATGCCCCCAATATATGATGTACTACATCACCTACTAGATCATCAGTAGATATGGGCATGGAACAGGTGGCCACATAATTAACCTGTGGTGGGGGTGAGACTACTTGCATATAAGAACTATTTAGGGATGATGGCTAATTGGGAGTTGATTCAGGACCAATGAATGTCAGTTGATCAATGATAACAATGCTTCCTTCATGCAAGAAATACACCACTATGAAGAGGGAAGAGACAATAGCTCCCATGACATAAACATAGTCACGGCCAAGGAGTAGATTAAAATCCCATGGGACTTGGACAATCATCATGTCTATATAGACATTATTTCCTCCCAAATAAATAATAAACTTAGGAAGGATCCCTAATGATCGACTAGTTCCTTTGTTAAAAGCTAACACATTCTGGGTGACGACGACAATCTGCGAAGAACCTATTGCTTTCCAAGTAGTTAAGGACAGAATACTAACATATGTGCCCTCATCTATGATTGTGCTTGGTACAGCCATATTATAAGCCTATACTATAATCTACAAAGGCACATAAGACAAAAGGCGATTTCCTTCTTATCGACTCCAATCAAAATAAGTGACTAGACTACTCAGAGAGGGTGTCATACGAACATGAGAGTTTCCCTCTTACACTATGGGAATAGTAGAACTGCTCTCATGCACCTCAGAAACGGGAGGATTTACCTCTAGTTCATTTGAAACTGAAGAAACCAAAAGAACCTCAATGGTATGAGGTTCACTCTCTACCAGAAAGGTATGGTTAACTGAAGGTGGAGTCAGGTCTACTGTTTCTCAACCAATGGTTGGTTAAGAACGGACTCACAAGACTCACTTTCAGAGAGAGCGGGTTGGCCAAAGATGACTTTTGATCAATGACTTGATCAACTAGCAGAGGATCAGGGGAAAGCTTTTGATAAGCAGCCTAAATACGAGGTTGGGAATCTGTAAGATTTTCCAACTCTTTAGAAGCTTCATCCATAACAGGACAAATGTGAATAGGATGATTACCTTCACACAACTTATAGGGAAATTTGACTTTTCCCTTTTTTCCTTGGGATTTTCTAGTTGAAGGTTTGTCACTAGCATGATCTCCGGAGGTTGATGACAAAGGTTGATGTGAACCTGTGGACCACATTTATAAAACATTATCAATACCAGGACAATTCTGAATAAGGTGGTCACCCTTACATAACGTGCAAGGTAATTTCATTTTCTGGGGTTGGTTGGAAGATTTTTCTACATCATTTGCATCCATAGCAATTGCTTCTTGGTTTCCCCCTTACTTATTTTTCTTCTTCTTCTTCGTCCTCTTCTTCTTCTTCTTCTTAGCTTCCTGGTACTAGAATCCAAACTTTCACCAGGCGAAGAGGAAGAACGAGGTGAAGAAACAGGTGAAGAAGGTGAAGGTTCAACTTTAGCATCAACATGAGGTTGATGTTGTTCAAGTGGAGGAGAATTTGGTTGAAAAGAAGTTTGGACACATGGAATCACCGAGGTTGAAAATAACCAAATTGGCAGACTAATGGTCAATCTAGGAAGGGACAATATAGTCATATAGGGAGCACCAGTATTTCCAAAAGAAGGAAAAGGACTAGGATTCCCATAAGAGGGGTTTCCTTGACTGGTAGACTTATGAAATGTCGCCATTGGTATCAAACTAAGATCTACTAAGGACAATTTCAATAGGGAGGATGTTGTTCCATGGTCAATCAATTGATTTTAAAAATTAACAAAACAAAATAAAAAGGGGTAAGCTAGGCAAGGGGGTTTACCAAGTATCTGTGAACCACTATATACACCTTAGACGAAACCAAGGACTTATCATATGGTAGTGAATCTCCCCGAATATTGTGTTCAGTGTATCATGTTTACAAGGCAGCTGACTTAGTTACCTGTGGCTAAAGGATAGCAACCTAGTGGGGTCTCCCAATATATACGCGATGGTACAGGGAGCACAAGTTGGTGTTAGAACTATCTAATGTATAACCATTCAATTAGAGTGTTCTCATATAATTTCCATACTAGAGTGCCTCTGATATACCCTAAAGTACTAGAGAACCTCATATATACTTTTGTACTAGAACGAGATTTCACCCCTAGGATACAATGTAGGAAGTTAATGATAGCTGCTAGGTTTATAAACATCAGAGCATATCTCCAGCATAGACCTCTAAACATTTTCGTTAAGTTCAAAATGCTCCTTAGGTTAATTTACTAAGTTTTAATGTTGTTATTTAATTAGGTTTCAATTTTGGGCTCAAACGATATCACCTAAATCCTAGAATGCAATTTTATGATAAAAGGAAACTTTTCATTTCAATGAATTCTAGACTAATGAGGGAAGAAATTTCAATCAATAATGCATCAAACAAAATGCCTTCCACTAGAATTCACTTTCATCTTCCAAATGAAATGTCAAAAGTAAAAATGATTTTCACTTTTCACCATCCTAAATGGAACTTTTTTGAAAGCAAAATGATTTTACTTTACTAAAATGCACTTATATGAATTATGTTTTTCTTTGATTTTCAGATGTTCACATGCAACTAATATTCAACTAAAGAAAAAACAAATATTTTGGTTCAAAATACTCCAAATGCAAACAAGGCATCAATCAAAGTAACCCCAAATTCAAAAGCACTCAATGAAGATGTCTTTCACTTTCTCTTTTAAATATATAAGCAAATACAAACATTTTAGTTTGAAAACCAAGCAATGTAATCTATATTTAATAAATGGAAAAGATGGATTTCAAATTCAAGATGACCTAATACACATGAAAACAACTTTGCAGAAGACAAACGAAAACTAGTGTAAGTCAATGTTTCAAGTGATTTCACAAGATGAACAGACCTAATATTTCAACAAACCAAATACCTAAACACACTGACAAGCAGCAACTGACAACCAATCAACCTATAAACCCTAAAATCAATACAATTTCACTCAAACACTTGAAAGTTCGAAGGAGTAAGAATTTTCTAATAAAATGAGGTAATTAATAAAAACATCAACAAAATCTAGTCATATAGGAAAAAATAGGGCCTCGGGGTGTCAGAAACACTGAGATTTGACAGAGAAGCCCTAGATTTTCTCCAATCTCAAGGATCAACGAGGTTGTTAAGGCCAAACTGGTGCTAAACAGGGGATCAATGCGACTGTTTTAATAAAAAATGCGTTGGAAATGTGACTGTCAGATCAAAAAATGTGTTAGGCAAGGAATGAGGTAAAAAGTAAAAGGAATTTCACAATCACTTCCAGACTGAGCACTCTAAGATAGCAACCAGTAATTTTTCAAACCTATTTCAACCTAAACTAGCTAAGAATGTGATGGTCAGTCAAACTAATCAAGAGATCAATTGAGAAAGGAGGATGAAAAGGCTATAGTTTCCCCAATGGAGTCACCATTTTATCGTGAAGGAAAATCCCCCTGCGGATAGAGGTGATCCCTCTATCCCAATGAATGAGTCTAGAAACAAACTAAACTAACTAACTTACGCTTTCCTATATTATGTTTGACATATGCAGAAGGAAGGAGAAACCTATCTCGTTCTGATGCTAATTGCTCGATCCTTAGGGGTGGCTTTGAATCTTTCACTCTAGGCCTCGCTCCTTAGTTTTTATTCACATTCAGGAATGTGCAAGGAAGATCAAAGTACTATGCAAGATACAAGAGAATATATGGCATACATCAAACATAAACTACTTAATAGATCAAGGAACATTAAGCTAGTAGCATAAAAATTTACACAATCATGGAAAGTGAACATCAGATGTATGTATTAATAAGCTAAAAAGGGAACATACAACCTATGCCTTGATGTTTGAGACCTCCTTTTGGCAAATGTCCAATTCCAAGCAAGTACTCTTCAAGCACTACTTCTCTAATCTAGAATGGGTAGCATGTAAGAATAATCTCAGCGTATGGATGAAACAATCAATGATCAACCATTTGGGAATGGAAGGGAGTGAATTTATAGGAAGAGAGAGGGAGTTAGGGATCCACAAAAGAGGGAGGAAGGTCCACATCTCAAGGGGAAATCCCATGATGATAAAATCAAGAGGCTCAAATGAGAGAGCTCAACTATATTAACAACAACCAATATACAACTCGTTGCTCTCGAAGGTTCTAGTGAGCGAAGCTTCTCCTCCAGTTTGGGAAAACCTACGAGAAGATGTTCACCAAGGGTTTTCCTATGAAAACATAAGCTGGAAATGTGAGTGTATAACTGAGAAACCTTCCGTCAGCATGAGCAAGTAGTGGAGAAAAATTTTTTGATGCCAAAAATTAGGTTTTTAGGCAACCTTCTTCATAATGGATTTAGGGTAGTTTTCCTTTGATTCTTCACGGAGGCTTTGGTATCCATATCATGATGGATATTTTGCATAGTAGTCAATGTTTTAGAACTTTGGGGTATGGATAGGAAGTGAACAGGAGGTGCGACAAAATACATTGTAACACTTTAGTTTAGACTCAATAAATAATTATTATGGGTCGATAAGATTTTTTAAAATTCAACTTCTTCATACTTTTAATTCTAATTGAAGTAAGAAGTTATCTTTAATTCGAGAAGATCATAACTCCTATGTAATATTAAATGAAATTCTCCAATAGTAAATTTTCATATGCCCACTTCCATTCATTTAGATTTGTTTATTCTTTTTCATTTTTTTTTTTAGTTTTTTTTGATATAGAACTCGATTTTGCATATCTTCATGATCCATTTTCACACTTCTACCGGATCAGATTTGGAGCTCATCCTCCTTTATCTAATTTGATTTCAATTTTTTGGGAGAAGCAGTAATGATCCTCATCGAATCAACTAAACTAGGGATTTTTAGAACCTTTAATTTTTTTCTTAAGCATGCCTGTTATTAGAAAATGTCTTAGACACTTTTAGGAAGGTTTTGCTTTGAAACAAGAAAATTTAAAGAAGACAAAGACTTTTCATTTGACTTAATCTCATTGAATGATTGTTATTTCCCTTATAGTTTCAAAGCCTCTTTATTTGTAATTGTACAAGATTAAAATTTACTAAACTCTCAACATAAGGCAAATACACACATGCTTATCTTCTTTTATTCATTTTTTGGGACATTTTATAGTTATTCTTGTTGGACGTGGTTCTCTAAATTTGGATTTTTTCTTTTAGCTTTGATTTCTTCATTTTTTACATTTTTTGAACTTTGTTTTCCATTTCTTTTTTCCTTTTGCTTTTGGTTATGTTTTGATTTTAATGACTCTACTAAGATTTATATGGAAGGTCTTTTCCTCACCCAAAATGGTTGAAATATATGGAAAATATTTACTCTGTTTATTTCAGTGAATTTCATTATCATTAAAGGTATAACTTTATGGGACCATAAAGCCCTCTTGCTTTAAATCTTTTTTATGGAGAAACACACATCATTTCTAAGTGATATAGTTCACCTTTTCAAGGAAAGAATAGACCTGAGTTTAGGTCAATGAATTCCTCCCTCCCCTCCACTTTATAAAATCACATGATTGATAGTCACAAGAAAAGAATTTGGAGTCAACATTATTGAAGTCTTATATCCATTAACATAAGTATATATTACCATCCCACCTCTTCCACTCAAGTACATCATAAAATAAAAGCTCAAAAATGTTTATATCAGAAGGGTGATCAAAAGAGGAAGCATGGGAAATACAAGTAAACTCGTTTGAGCTATGGACACTCACTGGCAGTGGGGTTAGGCTTGTATGGCATAAAATACAACTTCGTCAGGGTATTGTTCAAGCTCTATGGCAGCGAAGCGATGTCAGAGATCGTTCATAACAATGGATATATGCTTTATCAAAAAACTCATATCTCTACCTTCTTCTATTTCTGGTACAAGGTACTTTTTAAAATAAATTTTCCTAAGATTTGGATTCATGATTTTTGCTCAAGTCCGCTTTTGAGTACTTATATTTTCAAACTCATATTTATTAATCTATTTATGTGGGGCCCATAGAAATATTTTATTGTTAGACAATTTCATGAAATCCACTATTTTTAAATTTTGGGTAAATTAAAGTTTATTATCTTTAACCAGAGGTAACTGATTCTTTCTAGTGTGTCACTAGTGTTATAGGGAAAACCCAACACCCCCATTTTTTACTTATTTGTTTCAAATAATGGGGACCCTTTCCACAAATTTTTGGTCAAATCACCTTTTAATATTTTCTTTTGGTTAAGTGTCATACAAATTTTCCATTTTTTCATTTTCATCAAATTTCTATTTTGATTGCTTCATTGAGTTTAAATTTTTGCTAGATTTCCATTAGTACTTGTTTCACCTCATTTGGTTGCATGGTTTGCAAATGATGTGTATCCAAATTTTGATATTTTTTACCATCTAGGTTAAAAAATGTATAAAATGTATATTATTTTAGTTTTTTTTAATAAATTAGTAATTGATTGTAAATATTAGCTCCTAATCAATTTTCACTAATTTCTTCATTTTTCACTGACGGTCCTACAAAATCGCTAAGCTAAATTCTAGAACAATTAAATAATGTTCTTTCAGGTTCTCAGTGATTTATTCCAATTCTGAATTTTAAAATAAGTTACAAGACCCGTATTATCAAAATTGCAAAGTGGTTGTAGTTCATTTTGTAGGATTTTTAATTTCGCTCTAAGTAGACCCTACTTCACCTCACCTCCTCCCTTCCTTTACAGAAGCCCCGATATAAAAAGACACAAGATAGAAACTCTCGATACAATTTTTCTAATATTTCTAAAATTTTGATATTTCTGATATATCCAATATCAGAATATTGGATATCAAGTTTTTTTTTTGGCGCATATATTAAAACTTCTGATATTTCATTTCTTCCAATATCTGGTATTGAATTATGTCGTGGCTATTTTTGTTTAACATAAAGTCCCTCTCCTTATGATTCCCTCTCCTTCGTCACGTCACCCTCCACATGTCATCCTCATCCTCCATTTCAATTCACTTATAGTGACGTGGGGTTTGTTATATGGGATATATTTTTATAATATATATTATATTAATATTATATTTTAATTATATTATTATATATATTATTTATATATTAAAATATATTATATTTTTATTTACTTTTAAATATATTTTAATTTTTAATTATATATAATTAGTTGTATTAATTTAGATAATTTTGTAATTATAGTTAATTAATATTAATTAACTAATAATAATTATTAATCTAATTTAGAATTATATTTTAAATTAAAATTTTCCTATTTTTGGCCCACGCAGCAAATTTTCCAGAATTCTGGCAATTTGACACTTCAACTTTGGAAGCTCATAAATTGAGTTTTACTTTGTCAAATGAGGCCTAGGACGACTCGTTGGTTAAATAAAATCATGGAAAATATTTCTGAAGTGGTTTCAGAACTAGATTTGGTCTATTAATAAGTCTAAAATCTAGAAGAAGATCAATCTCTGAATTTTTAAATAAAAATAATTTTCTAAGTTTCATTTTCTGCATTTTCATTTGCTCATAACCTCTGTGTATTGCAGATCCATTTGATTATGTTCTCTTTTATCAATAAGATCTTTACATGGATGAATGGAAAGCTCATATTTTATTTTTATTTATTTATTTAATTGAGTTTTAATTGAAGATGTTTTATTTTCCATATTTGGTATTTCTTTTATTTTAATTTGTATTTTAATTGGTTTTGGCAGGAAAGCACTTAAAGAGATGAGGAAAAGGAGATTTCAATCATTGGAATTGTTCTAGCAATAGAAGAACAAGAATTTTGACCATTGAAAATTGTTGGAGGAGAATTGCTCTTCAACATCTCTCCTATTTAAAATTCATTTTGTAAATTATAAATTGTGGTTTGTAGAATGTACAAGGGGCTTATCTCTTCTGCAATTTTCTAATTCTTAAAGCACTACCGTAATAGGAATTTCAGGTTGTAGGAAGAGAGGATCAATCTAAGATTTGTAAATTACTAGAATTTGTCTTTTTTCATTCTCAACTGTGTATGAGAGGTAAAATTTGCACTACCATAGCTTTTGCTTTTAGCAGCAATTTTTATGCTTTGAAAAAGATATTTGGATATCAATTCAAGGAACATAGTATGGGACCAAGTTTAAATCAATTTGTATTTTAAATACTATTATTTTCAATGAAAATTTCATCTTTTTTAATGGCAGTTTGCGTAAAATGTCTTTCATATTGAGCTGATCCAAAAATGGATCGTGAATAAACCTCTAAGTCTAAAAGACTTCAGATAAGAGGTAAAAGGTGCCAAATGGCACAAATCCTTTGTAAATCAGAGGAAAATGAAAGTCACGGGCTACTCTCGGAAATAGTCTCATTTCAGAGATCTCTGCATTCTGAATCCAACGCAACTTGAATGGGAAAAAACGAACTTCAGATGGAGAAGTTATCACAAAAATAAGTTCCCCTTTGTTCTCTGGGAAAGAGGCAAAAATCCTTTAAAAATGGGCAAAAGACCTTTATAAGGGAAAATCGCATCCCATGAGGCCAAGACTTAAAGTCAGGTAGAAGGCACCCTCGATCAATGACCTCTAATGATCAGATCAACGGGTCAGATCAGAGGCAGGCAGTGTATACCGAAGGAAAAGGTCCCAGGCCAATGCGATGGTGCGATCTCTGAAATCGGTCGATTGCAATTAGTGATACCACACGGCAAAGGCGGAACTGCAGGCGATGTGATATCATGATCACTGATATCGACAGATCGAAATCAGAGCTACACAGAGGAGCGGCTATAGACATATATATATATGCACTGATGCGATGAATCCAGACCTGAAGGGGTTCCGAAATGTAAATGAATTATCTTTCAAATCTTCCATAAGATCATTTTGCGGGAATTTGCAGTGTTTTAATGTATTTTAAAATACAAAAGGAAACCATGAAACATGGGCGTTGTGACTTGTGATAAGTGATTTCAAGCGGACCCGATAGTGATATAGTGTGTGTTAGGGTCCCACCCTAACCCCCTTATTCATGTCATGGGATCACGTCATAGTCAAGAGTCAATAAAGCCCATATTAATATTTGTAAGTGGTTAACCCGCAATTAATGAAGGGACCACAGTTAGTTTCAAATGCGCGGTAGTATTAAATAAAGGGTAAATGGGCGGTAGTATTAGATAGATGGTATTAATAAAACCCACGGTATTGACCCACGGTATTGCATGTATGAGTCATATATAAAGGATAGAGACTCCCTGCGAGGAGTATCGTGTCTCGTTTTGTAATCGAGCTCTGCTCTATTGGAGGTTGCCCCCTCGAAGAGGCCTGTGAACATTTCTCTCTGAGTAATAAAATCATTGCTATTCTGTGTTCTGGGTATATTTTCTTCGCATATTCTGTGTTCTGGGTATTTTTTCTTGCATATTCTCTGTTCGGTATTACTTTGCAGGTTAAGAAGCATAACAAGTGGTATCAGAGCACTTTCCAGGGCTCAGTGGGATCTCCAAATTTTAGCGAATTTTTTTTTTGGCTAGAGACGTGTTCCGGCGTCTTTAAACCACGGGATCTTTCATTGAGCGCATAAACCTGCGGATTTGGGGAGGCATGCACGCAGGAAATACAAGAGGGGGTCA
>APFE030326396.1:0-11396 GCA_000404065.3 Pinus taeda | reverse complement strand
GTAAGGCGTTCTCTCTGAGATCAACTATCCAACCTGTCTCCGTGTCATAATCTGTACCATTAAATATTTTGTTAGACGATTGAGTGAAGATCCTCCGTCGATTTGAATTGCATGACCCTTGCTAGTTAAAATTCATTGATCCTTGTTGCGGGTGATAACGTGGCGACAGAGTAAATCAAAGGACATAACATCCAATCTGAAACGTTGAGCTCCTACAATGTGAACAGTCTCGAGAAGACAAAGGGGTTACCGGTCCCGTATGACAGATAGGCCAACGAAAACACTGTGGTTGAAGGCTAAGCGACAAGTTGAATGGCTCAACAGCACCACAGATCCATTACTAACAAGAGTTAAAGTCTTTCAAGAATTAAACACAGATCGATTAATCGTGCTAATCATGCAAAGCATTTCCATCCTAGTGGGAATTTCTGCTCTCAGCTCAAAGCTCCAGTGAGTGAGAACTGCATCCATGTCTCAATGTGCAATCCTACCGAGTGAGACATTTATCGACAAGTTCGTTGTTGACAAAGTATGTTTAACACATTTTCTTTTCAATACTTGCATCCTGACTTGGTTATATTGTGTCGCTAATTTGGGGCTAATGTTAATAATGTATTCAGTCTGGGACATATTTCTGTCATGGCCATGATGGTCTTGAGCGTTCGGCTCGTTTGTGTGGCTCTATGATAATTGACTCCACAAAAACAGAGCCCTTCATCTGTGACGGAGAACTGAGCATCATCGCCGATCACTGGCGGCATATTAGCGCATACTAATAGGCTATGGGCCTCTCATCCAATCCTTTTGCATAGGTTGGGGAACCTAAGGTGTATATATATATATATATATCATGTCCCTTGTACTCCGGTTTGAAATCCTTACTGATTGAAACTCAATGAACAAGCGCGAATTTGTGGGTTGATATTGTAGTCTCTGCTAATAGAGGGCCAAGGAAAATACAAGTACTCGGCAGACAGCAATAAAACTTGCAATGCTACCAGCAACCAATGTTCACCCTACATTCTACCGATGAAACCTAGAAATACATACCACTTGCAGACCGCCAGCGCAACTTCTTTATCGGCCCTCAATTTCTTCTGCTCTAGGACATCATGTGGGTAAATGTTAGGTATCGGGCTTAATATGGTATGGTAAGGATTTGATTCGATCAGCTTATTTTGTATTGAAACTTTTATTTTCAGGACTACGGGGTCTTGTTTGTTGACCACAATTGAATTTACAGTTACAGAATATAATTATATTAATATATAAATTGATAAATGATGATTTGTATAGTTTATTTGTTTTTTTTTTCTGTATTAGATATTTGGTGTTTGGAATGAGCGCCATCTTGTTAGGGAGACCAGCGAGGCTCTATCTTCCTTGATGAACTAGCATGAGCCAGCCGTAGAACAATCCGTAAGCTTGATTTTTTATCATTTTTAGAAAACAATTCTGCAGTTTTTCTTTGTTTGTTTATGTTTGTTCAGATCTCATCCATATGATCCATAATCAAATAATAAAAGATTATTCGGTTACTAAGCATCGTAGAGTGCTCACCAGACATTACTTAATTTACTTACATGAGTAGAACCTCTGAAAAAATAAATTTGGATAGACTGGACACAATCATACAAGAAACTATGCCTTCATCAGTTCTGCATAGTCGTAGCAAAAGTTGTGGTATTTCACTACAAATTAACGTCGTCTTCACCTTAATTGTTTGAGACAGTAACAACACATTTTACGTTTGGCTTCTATATAAATTCCAGGTGAAGAGAAAGCTACTCATCTCACAAACCCGATTAGAAAAATGGCTTAATAATGGGATAAAGGCCGAAGGGAATTATACAACGGAAAATTCTTCTTATTTTTCCTTTATACTATTGCCATTCAATACATCGGCGTTGTACAAATTGTTGATGTTTGTTTTTACTTGAAATGATAGAGTAAAGTATGTTTATCATTTTGGGTGAATCATATAAATGGTAAAAACACTTAATCAATAACTTGTTTACCACAAAACTTCAGCAATAACAAAACAAAATAAATATAACAAACAATGTTACAAGGAGAGGAGGGCTTGCTATGTACGCATTTGAATAAAAAGATACCATTAATTGGATTTGGGTGTTAGAGACTTCCAACAATGTTTTCTATTGGGCCTTACATTTAAATTTTTATTGTAGAATTTTTAGTGTTTCAATTTTGTCATCTATTTTTAATGTAAAAATAATTACGCCATAAGGCGTTCTCTCTGAGATCAACTATCCAACCTGTAAGGCGTTCTCTCTGAGATCAACTATCCAACCTGTCTCCGTGTCATAATCTGTACCATTAAATATTTTGTTAGACGATTGAGTGAAGATCCTCCGTCGATTTGAATTGCATGACCGGTGCTAGCTTTCCCAACTATAAAAACTTCTGAAATCAACTATCCATCCTGCCTCCGTGTCATAATCTGTGCCATTAAATATTTTGTTAGACAATTGAGTGAAGATCCTCCGTCGATTTGAATTGCATGACAGTTGCTAGCTTTCCCAAATATAAAAACTACTCGTTGCTGTGGCGCCCTTCATTCGAGCGGGAAGATTTTTTACCCCGTGGGAATAGAACCTACGACATCGACTCAAAGGCCGGCGAGCGGGACTTAAAGGTTAAAGAGCGTGAGGAAGAGCGATTCTCGTCTGATGCAAGTACGGAGGGAGATAGAATGTTGGATCTGAATTTAGCGTTGGAGATGGTGCCACTGTGATGACATTGGGTTGTTGTGAAAATGTAGATTTAATCAGACATCATAGCCTCTAATCTTTTTGTAAACTCTATCATTAAAAATGTAATAAAAAATCATTTTTGGTTTAATGTTTCCTAAATGTATGATTACATTAAATTGCTAATATCAATTTAGTTTTGTTAACATGGATTATTATCTTTAATTGTGAGTAAATTTTCGATTCCTTCGCTTAAATAGTAGATTCCTTCCTGCAGAATGCCGATATTTGCATGTCTAAACGTGTTCAGGTCGAGGCCGATTGAAAATAAGTAAATTAGGAATGGTTTCTCAAGTGGCAAAGTATACGAACAGAAAATTTGTGAAAATTATTTTGAAAAATTAAATTACTAAATACGAATACTCTTCTATTCTTATGAGTAAATACGAATACTCCTCTATTCTTATGAGAAAATTATATGAATATTCTTATATAAAGATAAGATGGATATAGATCTTTATCTACATTTTTTTTTAAATGTTAATTTTTTTTAATATATTTAAAAATAAGATAACATGATATACTTTGAGGGATGTTAGTGATTTGTTCTATTTCTTATTTTATGTAATATTAGTGATTTGTTTTATTTTTTAGTGTTATTTATATCCTTCGCTTCATGTTATCATGTTATTTTGATTGGAAAATTGATTTTCAAACATATATATTGAGTTTTCATCTAAAATCAGTGATTTTTAGGGTTATTCTTTGATATTGTTTAGTCAACATCAGTTAACATCAATTAACATTCATTTTAGAAAAAGTTAGAATTAATTGCTAATTACACCATAAGAGGTTTCTCTCTTAAACAAAGTCAACATCAATCAATATTCATTTTAGAAAAAGTTAAAAGTAATTGCTAATTACACCATAAGGGGTTTCTCTCTAAAACAAACTCCCCTCGGTGCACACTTGTCTTTGATGTTGTTTAGTCAACATCACCTCAATATCAATCAACATTCATTTTAGAAAAAGTCAAAAGTAATTGCTAATTACACCATAAGGGGTTTCTCTCTTAAACAAACTCCCCTGGGTGCACACTTGTCATCGCTCTTTCCTGTTTGATCCATCGTTAGACGATTGGATTGTCCTGGTCCATTAATTTAAATGCACCGACACAAACAGTTTTTTGTTTCTTTGCGTAGATGTCATCGTCTTATACAAAGACGGGTTACTAACTGATTTTAACAACTTCTGGTGAAACATGAATCCAATTCCGAGGATCTCTTATCAAAGAGAGGGATCATGAAGTAACAGGGGAGGAATTTTTTTATTACGCCTCCAATTCCATAAACTATGGATAGGTTTCATATTTTACTTAATTTTTTTATTATTGCCTTATCTGGTTTATGCATGTTTCTTTTTGGTGGAGGATTTAAGATTTTCTTTGGAACAAGGCATTTTTTTGAGCGAAATTTTTATAGAAAACTGTAGGTGACAGCAATTTACTCTGTTTCATGTTATATATACAAGAGATAGATAAATAGATAGCAGACTCATTAATGTTATTTGATCTTTTGCATGATTCTTTTTGGTGGGTTTTGGTGGGTGGAGGATTTAAGATACAGTCTCTTGAACAAGGCATTTTTTTTACCGATTTTTTATAGCCAACTGTAGGTGACAACACTGATAGTTTACTCTCTTTCTACTCTCTTTGATGTTATACTATACAAGAGACAGATAGATACTAGACTGGTTAAAGCTTTTTGATCTTCTTTGCCAAATTTGTTGATCAATATTGTGATGTAACCATGATAATGTACTACTTTTTATATCAATAGAAAGAAAGCCTTTTTTTTCTCCGGAAAAAAAGAAAAAGCGTATTTTGCAAATTATTGAACAGACATTTTACAAACACGTCCTAATCAGATGCCTCACATTATTCATATGAGGTAGGGAAGGAAATGGTGGATCAAAAGGAGTCCATCTGAATATCCAATGGTTACCGCTAAGTTGGACTTGCATCTGTACCACAAGATCCCACTTTTTCCAGGGTAGTCAACCTCTACATACACACATTCTCTAAACTCCCGCCATAAGGCATTAAAAACAGGCGTAGTGTCATAGCAGTGTAATAGTTTCCCAGAATCGTCTTAATAGCCCTAGTCGCCTCCCGAGCACGGTAATGAGGAATTATGGAGAACAAATGATGAGTCACATGGTTGTCAGTGATGTGATGGAATACTAGATTCAACATTCCGTAATCCCTATCAACTGTTAACAATGCACCTCTCATCCATTCCCACTCTGGTCTGTCATAGTGGGGAAGAGTCAGATGCATGTGCTACAGGCACGTGATCAGCACCAGGAATGCATTCACAATCAAGAGTGGAATGTAGAAGCTATGAATGTAGTATAAGTCCTGCTGTATCATCCACAAAAGAGTACTCACTAAATGCATGATGCCCACATTCATGTGCTATAACCCATATATCAAACAGAACACACCCCTGAACTGCCCAGTAACCAAACTAGAGTGCCCATCCAAGCAATCCAGGCCCTGTGAAATAATAGGTGGTTGTGGAATACAACAGAAGTGCAACAATAAGAAGATCGTATCCTAGATATGAGAATGATGTGAGCAGTGATTTGTTGAAGCAGTGAGGTGGAATGGCTCTCTTCAATTCTTTCAATGTAAACGGTGGCTTTCCACAAGGAGCTCGCTCCATTATATCTTTCCTAGCAGGCAAGGCCATCCTTTCACCAGCCCACTTTGTAGCTTACAAGTCTCTACAAAAGATTATGGCACAGGGTGTAATGCGTGCATACAGACAGTAGAGGTCACTTCGTACATATATCATGGCCTAAAAGGTGCATATAGAGAATATAATTCATTAAACTGATGTGCAATTTCCGAAATTTCTACTTTGCTATTAAATGGTATGTACCACTAATTTCCATGTCAAGGTGCGTATAGAGATATAATTCATTAAACTGATGTGCAATTTCTTCATATAAACTGATGTGCAATTTTTGCTTTGCAATTAAATGGTATGTACTATTAATTTCCCAACTCTGATCACAACAATTATCCATGGCCCTGAAGAAGAAACAAAACTCTGGACTGTAGACCTCACTTTGAGCCTCCACTACCAGAAACTGTCCTAGGAAACTACACAACATGAATACTTCAGGGAACCCGAGTGAAGGATGATATATCCTTCTACGGGATTTATGCTAGTCAATATTTTGGATTAAATCATACTCGTGAATGAATGTGAATGCAGTTGCTCAAGCTATCTTCAAGCTCTTCTAAGAGATTTGGGTTGTTTACAATATACTTCGGAGGGCTAGCAGAATCAATTTGGAAGGATGTGAAATATATGAATGTGGCTGGAGGCTTAGGGCCACTGGAAAGTATGCATTCAGTTAGTCCTTTCTTCTGTCCATGCAAGTATATGTTTGAAGGACCAGATGCACTAGAGTTATACATCTCCCTTGCATTTGCTACACCTATGTACAACAAAGATCAAATGCACCATTTTTCCACCTCTATTCTTGAATTGTTGTCCTCAGAATCTTCAAAATCTCACTGAAATCTCTATCACTTTGTCCAAAACTAGAAAAATAATGATATGGATCTCTTGTGGGAGGCCCTGATCTGGTCTTTGTTGTCTGAGGGAACATGTCAACAGTTAATATGGTTTTGAGTACCAATTTTATCATAATTATCAGCAAGGGATCAATTTTGGATCAAGCACATATTAATTCAAGTATATGACCCCTCCTATGTCTTTTTTCTGCTTCTGCGATCATTTCTAATCGAGAGCTTACATATAAATAATGTGTTTTTGTTTTTATTTTTTGCCGTTAATTTGTATTGGCGTGAAGAGTTCAGAACTTCCCAACATACCTTACAGGAATACTGAGTTGAGAAACACAAATGGTAAACAATCAGGAAAAGAAAGAAAGTGTTTTTGGATGCTATAACAGAAAGATTGCAAGGCCAACAACAAAAACAAGGCATGCATGTGCTTGTACTTCTGAGACATATAAGGAAGCTTCAAGTGGAAAACTAGTCAATAATATATAAACTTAAATTAATTGATGATGTTTCGATGATTAGAATTTTTTTAATGTTTTTCTGTCTAATAATTTTTAGGTATTTAATATGCTAGTATTCATTTATCAATGATCAATTATTTTTTATATGTTTTGTCCAGTAATTTTTAGGTATTTAATAGGTTAGTATTCATTTTAAATTTAGATTTATTTAAAATGGAGTAGAGAAATACAATTTGTTCATTGAAATTTAGAATGCAAATCATTTTGATACCTGGAAAAGAGTGAAATGGATAAAGAAAGGAAAGGTAGAGGGCAATTGAACCAAAAAAGTTTATTTGTTGGTTGCACAGTTGGGGTTTCCTTTAACTACAACATGCCTACCTTGAATTCTGTTATTATAACTTGTAGCTTTGGTTGGAAGGATAAGTAGAGGGCGATTGAACCAAAAAAGTTTATTTGTTCGCTGCACAGTTGGGGTTTCCTTTAACTACAACATGCGTACCTTGAACTTTGTTCTTATAACTTGTAGCTTTGTTCCAACCAACAAAATTATCTGTGTATTTTGGAGATAAAATGACATAAAACCCAAAGAATTCAACCAAAAAATTGTCATGATTATTAACTCCCATTATCAATATTTCAGTGTCATAATAGTGCAAGATTTTTGTGCACTTACAAATAAGGGAACTAAAGAGAGCCAAAAGAATGAATACCACCAAGCTCATAGAAATAAATCCAACCAAAAAGAGGATGTTAGATTAAACACTAGTAGAAACTCCTTCTAAGAATATGCAGATTGAAGCCATTGGAAGCACAGATAGAGTGTTGAAGACTTATTATACACATTCAGAAGCAAAAAGATTATGGGAAAAGCCCACAATGGAGGAAAGCCCACAATGGAGGACTGTATATAACCCTTTTTAACCTTTCTTAGTTCCTCTTTTCTTGTTTCCCTTATTCATCTTACTAACGAGGACAACATTCTACTCCTCCTCAATACGTGCAATAGTATCCAGTATTGTCTCCTTCTTGTTGAAGTCATTCTCCTTCTAGTTGAAGTCATTCCATAGCCTGCTAAAAATGGGAAGTTTTTTTTTGGTCAGATGTGAGCCCAAAAGTTTCCAAAAGAAACAAGACCCATTTCATGCAATGGGCATTGGGTACTAGCTCTTTACCCTTCACCTACTAATTATCATCTTCAATGATTCTTTATATGTCACAATGCTTCTCGAATTTATGCCTTAAGGCGTTTCCTTTGCAACATCTAATGCAAATGCTAGTTATAATAAACTTAGAACTTCCCTATTGGGAAATTTGCAAAAATTGAAAATGCTTTATTACACCCAAAATTAAAGTAATTATATTTAAACCTAGTTTCTATCATTAAATCTTATATAAACATCTTTTTTAAAATATGATGTATGATACACCATATTATGTCTGATACATAATACATAGTTATTCCTCTTTAGATTCCCTTATGCGCTATTTAGGAGTACCATACAAATGTCGAAGAAATGGCTTTTCGGCTTTGAATCAAGCGTGGAGACGGAAATATTTACAGTTAATGGCGAGAAATGAGGCTCTTGTCTTTTGGTGCACTTCTATCTTTGTGTTTCTGTTGGCTTGATAAACATTTATTCCACTCCAATTACTCTCATGCATTTATCCAGAGGAAGCTGCAGGTATGATGCAATACATAACTTTACTTCCAGAACCTATCCTTCCTACAAAGCAAAATCATTAAGTCTCCTCTCCATATGTCATCTCCTTTCCCATTTGAAAACTTGCTCTCATGCCAAACCAACTATTAGTACTGCCGATTGCTGCTCCAATTATGTACTGGAACCATCTTTCAGTTCAACAAGCAATGATGATTTTTTCAATCGATCCAACAAATTGTCACCGGCTTCGTCCTCCTTATTCAGGCGGTGGGAGCAACCCAGGAAAGCATGCGTATTTCAAACCGAGTACTCCTCAAATTATGTGGATATGCAGAAAAACAGCAAGCAGAGCACTGCTAGTTTCTGTGTCATTGCTTACAGTGATTCTGAAGAGGAAAGAATCCAGACAGAAAAAGTAAATACGAAAGGAAAAGAGAGAGATGTCGGAGCTGCCAAGGGTGAATTTGAAGACCTGACAATAGAGAAAAATGTCCATCATAGTCTGGATACCCTGATTGATACCAAAGCAAGGATACCCGGCTCCAAAAGGGCTGCAGAAAAAGGTAATTTTAGGTCTAGTTTTGATGAAAGTTTGACAGATATAGAAAAGGTCTATAAAGTTATCATGAAATTCCACAATAACATTGACATGCTAGAAATGGCCTTAGACAAATGCGGGGTGAGTGTGACACCTGAACTTGTAGTTCAAGTGTTAAACAAGTGCGGGGATGCTGGAAACCCAGCTTTCAGATTTTTTGTGTGGGCTGGGAAGCAGCCTGGATACATTCATAAATATGAGGCATGCAATGTTATGATCAATATCATGGGAAGAATGACCCAATTTGAAACAATTTGGGTAATGCTGGAAGAGATGCGGAAGACCAACCCTTCTCTGATCACAGCTGAGACATTTATTATTATGATGAGGAAGTTTGTAGCAGCAAGTATGGTGCAGAAAGCTATAGATGTTTTGGATGAGATGCCCAAGTTTGGCTGTGAACCTAATGCACATACATTTGGCGCTCTACTGGATGCTTTGTGTAAACATGATAAGGTTCAAGAGGCTATAGAATTGTTTGTAGACATGAAAACCAGGTTCCCACGGAATTTGAAGAATTATACAGTTCTGCTCAATGGGTTGTGCAAGACAGGGAGCTTGGATATGGCCCATTGCATGTTGGATGAAATGGCGGTGTTGGGGTTTGAGCCAGACTTGGTGGTTTACAACACACTTGTAAACGGGTATGCCAAGGCAGGGAAAATACATAAAGCTTTTGATTTGTTGAATGAGATGAAGAGCAGGGGATGTGCACCAGATGCGGTGTCATACACAAACTTGATCCATGCTCTTTGCGCAGCAGAAAGATTAGAAGAAGCCTTAAGGCTCTTTAAAGATATGAAAAAGAATGGATGCTTTCCGGATGTGGTGACGTATAGTATCTTGATCGACAGTTTTTGCAAATCAGGGAAATTAGATCAAGGTTACCAGCTTTTGGAAGATATGATCCAACAACGCTGTGCTCCCAATCAAATCACTTATTATCGTCTTCTTAGAGAACATGAAAGACGGAAGGAACTGAAAGAAGTGCTGGAGCTTTTCCAAAAAATGTCAGAGAATGGTTGTGATCCAGATCTTCGCAATTATATTCCACTGCTTAGACTGTCTTGCAGGCTAGGGAAACTAAACGAGGCCACAATTATCTGGAACAATATGGAGAGTAATGGCATTAGTGCCAATCTTGATGCTTACACGATATTTATACGCGGGCTTCACAATCAAGGTAATTTAACAGATGCTTGCAAATATTTCAAGGAAATGGTTGGGAAAGGTCTTCTTCCTGCACCTCTATATGGCACCCTAAAAGACCTATTGAATACACTTTTGAGAGCAGGGAAACTTGAAGCGGCTGCTGATATTTGGGATTGTATGAAAAAGAGTGGTTCCCATACCAATATATTTGCATACACAATCTGGATAGAGGGGTTGTGTTCAGTCGGTGAGGTTGAGGAAGCTTGCAATTACTGTGCTAACATGATAGAGGATGGACTACTGCCTCAGCCTGGTACTTACAAAATGATCATGGAAGGGCTGAGCAACTTATTCAATAGGCGCACTGCAGATGAGCTTAGAGCAAGGCTCAGACAACTCATATCTGAGAAGAATCTAAGCAAGACAGGTTGTGAGAGCTATGCAAGGCAGCATGTGAGAACTGAGAAGAATCTAAGCAAGACAGGGTGTGAGAGCTATGCAAGGCAGCGTGTGAGAAAAGCGACGAGAAAAAGGATATCAAGAAAAAGTGGTGGAAGAAGAATGAGAAATGAATAAGAGATGACTCAGACAAGCTCTAATGTGCTTTACTTCAAAAGAGAAGCTTATGATGCCAAGTTGAACGCTTAACCACTTTCTTGAACGTTGCAATTACATGTGTCATTACCTATTTCTTACAATCTCTGAACACATAATGGATTGAAAGATGCCTGCATTTCCAACAATTTTTTGCTATGTGCTTTCAATTTTTCTTGGGGAATTTTCAGAGAGTTAGTTGTTTGCCTATGGGGTTCTTCAGATTCACAATACATTTCTTCATTATTTAGATTTTTTAAAGTATGGTCTCAGCCAGATTAGAGGAGTAAATGTTTGCTATTTGAAAATTTACATAATTTATCTCCGATTTCAAATTACTGTTTTCTGTGATATATAAACAGCACCATTGAATGGTGGATCTGATAATTTGTCTCAAGGGATATAAATTATTCTCATTCAAAGTGGTTATAGGGTACATGTAAAAGTCTATGAGGTGTGAGTATCTCATATTTTTTACAACTCACCACACCAGAATGTACCTATACGCAAAAATTACGAGTTCAATCAAAGCACTGAGAGAAGGTGTGGAAAGCCATTATTTTTAAGGGAGGGGGAACAGGTGCTCAAGCTTTGAAATTAAAATTTTAGACCAGG
>APFE030326395.1:708-17997 GCA_000404065.3 Pinus taeda | reverse complement strand
AGAGAGTCTGAAAAGGATCAAAAGTGACTACTCTGGAGAACTAGGTAAAAGGTTTGCCAAAAAATCCGTAAAACTGCTATATACACCTTGGCGATCAGATGAACACCAAGGACTTCACGTACTGCAGTCAATCTTCCCGAATGTTGTGTTCAGTGCATTACGGCATGTAGGGCGGCAGACTCAGCTTCCTATGGATCAAAGGTTGCAAGCCTACAGGGGTCTCCCAATATATACTCGACGGTACATGGGAGCACAATCCGTACTGGCACCTACCGTTTCACCGTGGAGGAATCACCCAACCACTCAACGATAAACTACCAAGTTTAAAGACGTCGGAACACATCTCTAACCTAGACCTCTAGAATGTGAGCGTTATGTTTCAATGCGTTGTTAGGTTCATTGAATTCATTTTACAGTTTATCTTTGATTAAGTTTCAGTTTTCGGTCTTACCGTATGTGGTCTCTTGAAATTTCCTAAATGCAACTATATGCGAAAATTGTATTGTTTCGTTGAATGAATTCTAGCTACATAAGAGTTGAGATTTTCATACAAACAAAACGATCACAAAAATCCTAATGCAGCTAATAACAAGAAAGGAAAATCTTTTTCTTTTTATTTTTTAAAAGCAAAAAATTAACACAAAATGCTAATTAATAAAAAGCAAAAATCTTTTTGTTTTTTCTTTTCTTTGAAAAGAGTAAGATGCACTTAACAGATTTCAAGAGATATTCACTAAACAGATAATCCACTCAAAGGAATCTAGAACCAGTTCTAAAACATGAAAAATGACCTATCAAAGCAAAGAAAACACCAGGATCTTCAAAGAACTATGTAATCTAAGTCCCAATGAAGTCAGGCAAGAAATAAACAAGCTAAAAGTGAGTTACTTGCAGCATATAATGCAAAACTTGTACAACTACCAAAGGAATGTTGAAAACAACCAATAAACTGACTAGATCAGCAAACCATAAATTCGACAGAGGGCTCGACATGCAAAGCCACGAAGGCTAAGATATTAAATCGATAGAAAAAAGGCGAACAACTGAAGGATGAAAAGAACAACCAGTCAAATAACAATCCAACAAACTTCCAGGAGGTGTAAAAGATGCAAAAAGACACAGATCCAAGCTCAGAAGGCTGACAAACAAGCTAATGGAGAAAATTAACAAGTCTGGCGCGACTGTCAGACTACAACTCGCGTTATACAGAGATTGGCGCGGGTTGTCTAAGAGCAACAGGCGCCAACCAGCGCGACTGTCAGAATAAAAACCGCGCTAATCAAGTTTGCCAGGCAAAAAAAACAAAATAGGTAGTCCCAGGCTTGGTTTACAGTATCTAGAAAGGCTAGCAAGCAAGAAACAGCAAGAACTTCAACCCAGAAAACTATTCAAACCAGTAAACAAGAGAAAAATGAACATGCAAAGCAAGGTTGAAATTGTTCAGTTCGTAAACTAAACCGGAGATTGACTGAAGTGGTGTTGATCTACTTCACTACTGCATAGCAATAGTGTTTCGAAGGCTATCTGGCCGTGCTTCAGGCTCCGTCTACAGTTTACAAATCAAACAACACAAAAACAAACAACAAGCTTCTCCCTAGCGGAGTCACCAAATTGTTGAACTGGTAAATCTCCTCTGCGGACAGAGGCGATCCCACTAGCCCAACACGGGTCTAGCAACAATCACACAACGCTAACACGCAGGTTCCTAATTGCATAAATCAAAGATCGATGATGATGGTCTACCTGGATTCCAATGCTAGTAGTTGTAGAAGACTCGATGCTCCCGTTCCTTTGCTCCGGCTGGTCACAATCCCCACGATCCACGTGAATGGACACCTGCACATGCAAAGAATGATACAAATACAAGCATAAAATCCAATATATGCAATTATATATCAGTCAGAAAAGATATAACTCAAATACTAGTATAAAGACACATGAGTGGAACCATAATGATAGTCGTCCATTAATGAGTAAAAACAGAGAAAGATTACAACCAAAGGTTCTGACGTTGAACCTCCTCTGACTGGGCAAGCAGCTAAATACGCCTTGCAAAATGACCTCTTCTCTCTCAGAATTTTGGCAGCATAACCTCTCTATACTTTACAATTCTCATTATCACTCCAGCATTACTTCAGCACTCACAATGACTCTAGCAAAACTAGTTGGTTTAATGCAGGAGGACAGTTATTTATAGATGGAGGAGGAAGGATTATGCATTGTATCAGGACGCCTATTGAAGATTAGAATTATCCCTGAAAAGCCACTGAACTTAGTTGTCATGGATAAAAAGATGACACTCAACCTCTTTCATGAGGATTTTTCCCTCAGAGAACTCCATGAACAGAGAGGAAAAAACATATGAGTGCGCACTGGCTAAAAATCATAACCAAATTTAGGTGGCGCGGGCTTTGCTCTATGACAGAGCGTCAATGGGCACGCCCCCTTTTAAGGAACTGAGTCATTGGCACAGGTAAGACACTGTGAACCCGCGCTAATGGAAAAAGGGCACTTTTTAGGGATAATCTACAAAAGGTGTCATCAGGGAATATGAAGTTCATACTCAGGGGAATACAATGCAAGTGTTTTTAGGTTGTGTCACTGGTCACAGGTCCATAAATGTGTCCTCCAATGTACGAAAACAGGGACGGCGACCAACGGTGACAAATTACTGTGTAACAGGCATAATAATGAAAAATTCCACAATATACATTGGAGGGCATACCTTGTTGGTTTGGAATAGTTAACGATACTTGCACAACTCCTCTTGAAGGCCCTATCTATGGTGGAGAGGTTCCTAGTGAAACATTGGAAGGCATCGCATCCCACAACCTTGGGAACATTATAGAATTATTTCCCTCGGTGTAACAAAATCTACACCAAATGTGAGGATGACTAGGTTTTGTATTATTCATCTCCTTCAACCTCTCAGTTAGGGAAACAATTTGATTTTGTAGATCAATCAAAGTAGGATCACTAGAACTATAGCCTAGTTTGAAGTGGTCAAGGTATCCTACCATAGCATCGATTTTAATTTATTACTTTAAGGCTTATGCTAAGGATTTAATATTTTTTGGGTCAAAGGTATTTTTTCAATGGAAATAAAGCCTGAATAAACCATTCTTTATGATGATCTGGATGGATGGGATGAGATAATTTTCCCATACCATATTTAAACCTTTGCATGCATTCCCATAAAAATTTCCCCTTCCTTTTGTTTGATATTTCATAATTCAAGAAAACCTTTATGCTCAGACTGAGGCACATTTAATTCCTTAATAAACTCCTCTCTTAGTATATGCATAGTCAATTTTTGAATGGTTGGCGTAAACTTCATGTACCATTTGAGGGCCCTTCCCTTCAATGTAGTTTGAAACTCAACTAACTTGGCCGCATTTGGGGTTTCTTTGGACCTCTTGATGTCCTCAAATATATACCAATGTTATTAAATATCCTCATCTCCTTAGCCCCAAAACTCATGGTATCGGGTGAAAGAACTTGCTATATTACCATCCATTGGAGTAGAACTAGGAAAGACTAAAGCAAACCCTCTTGGACCAAGTTGAGAAATATTCCCTAATTTTTTTTGACTACTACTAAAAGAACTACCAACAGTATCCACTTCATTAAACTTCAAAGTATTAACAGGCTTCAAAAATAAACTTAGCAATTTTTATAAGTCATAAAGGGAAGGGATGGAGGAGAACCAACCATGTTGTTGTTTTGTAGAAGACTAACTTTAGGTGAAGGAATACCTTCTTGAAATAAACTTTGCATCACAGAAAGAATTTTTTCATCTATATAAGTACTGGAATAAGTTACTATGATCTTTAAGTCTGGTGTATGGGCTTCAGTTGATTCCCAATGGACATCATCACCTCAGATCCACTCTCCTAATTGACCTCCTCTAGCTTCCTTTCCTCTACTAAAACTCTCATCTCCTTTTAGTCATTTCTTCCACAAATCTAGGTTGGCTATCACTTCCTTTGTCTTCCTCAACTCTTCTCATCTCCTTTGAATCTCTTGAATATTTCTCTCCCTCTATTCCTTAGATATAAGTACCCTTCTCACTACCCTAGAATATCTTGCATTTGATCTCTTTTCCCCTTCCATTGCAACTCTTTCTTATATTCTGCAACAAGTCATTTTTTCCCCTAAGATCCTCCCCCTAGCTTGAGGGTTTTAAGTTTCCATGTTAGTTGAAGGGAAGGGTAGAAATATTTCTTCCACCAGCAAGATCTTAATCCACAATGAGATTTCCTTTAACAACCTTCCTCTCAATACTAACTTGAAAACTACTTATGCTTTTGAAAAGGATGAATCGTTTTCTGCAACGGATTCAATAATGTACCCCTCCAATGTAGCCTTTACCCATAAATCAAAAAATTTGGTAAGCTTGTGATCTAAGGAGTGTAATGCATCCAAATCAGATGTAGTCTAGTTTCAGTAGATCTGACCAAAACTCTGATCTCTTAATGAATCTTTCAACCTTGACAACATGTTGGGACAAGGTCCCTTGCGGTCAATTTTAGGGAAAAAACCAAAGTTTTGTGGCAGAAAGCCCAAGTTTTTGATATGTAAAGTGTAAAGTCTCTGCAAGTTGTGATCACGGAATGCGTAGAAAGTAAATGTCATAAAGGGATTTTCCCTTCTTTTATGTAAGTTGTGTCGGCTTTAGTAGATCTACCCATGGTCCGTGAACATTGGGATTGTATAAAAAGGAGAGGCTTAGAGAGTCTAAGGCATAGATAGTGGAGAGATCAATGAATGTAATGGGTCAATAGAAGTGAAGAGAAAAGAGTCTTAGAGTAGAAGAGAGGCTCTACAACTATGTGTGCAGAGGCCTAGAGTAGAGTCTGCAGCTGAGTGCACAGGGAAGTCTTGAGTCTGTAAGCAAATCTGAAGTATCAATAAAAGGATTATTTTGGAAATATTTGTGTTTCATCCATTTACTTATGTTATGAATGAACGCGTTTATGTTATGATGAATATTGGTTTTATGAATTAATATTTTATTGATGCATGATTCTACATGGTCTACATTGTTATATGAACGCAAGTACTACTATCTGTTTACGCGAAGAATATCTTAATGCATGTTAAAGTTATGAGACACTTAATCTGATCTGGGTAAATACAGAACAAGGAGTAATCATAGAGGCACGTAAGTGGCTAATTTTCTTATCTGAGGTCTGCTAAAGACAGTCGTAAACCTTTGCAAGGTCTAGAGGTTGGTAAGACGAAGTTATATCGATAAACCTTAATCGACCTACGCGAAGGTAGGTTAAGGGCATAAAATGGAATCACAATCATCTCTAGGTGCAGAAACTTAGTTCCAGTATCCCCCCATACTGCTTCAAGTGAGACTTCAATCCACACTCTACAGGTTGATGACGAAAGGGCCAGTAGTGTAGGGATTTGTTTGGCAAACTTAACTATGAACCTGGGTCAAGACCCACTAAGCCAAAAAATGGTTCCGTTTCTAGAATTGGGATCGGCATAAAGAGATGAGTGATGACGCATCATTGGAAACCAACTAAGAAGGGAATTGAATATTGGTTGGATATAAAAATCCACGAATTTGAGGCACAAGAAAACAAAAATTTGTGATTGATGAAAGAACAGTGGTTGGACAGATATCTGTATACAGAGACACACAAAATTTTATTTTGTTCCTTACCGATCGAGCTATACAAGTGGATCACCAAATTAGTGGACAAATAGGGAAGGTGAAGGCTTGACAGTCCAATAATGTGGACCCTGGAGCTAGTGCGGAGATTGGAAGCCTCTGAAGATAAGATCATGCACACTATCGATCACTGGCTTAATAGTGTCCTTATAGGGTTTGTGACATATTTTGCGATCGATACCTTGGTTAGCTATAGCGAAGCAGAGCGACACTTTTTCAAGGGACTGCAAGGTAAGTATTTGATATCTTCGAATACTTGGATTAAAATGTTTTTGTGTGAAAAGAGGGTTATGTAATTACCTTTATGTTTGGAGCTACGCAAAGTGGAAAGTTATTCAGGGATAGAATGAGAACAGGTCCTTAATATAGCCCGTTGATTGAGCCTCCTTTGGGTGACGACAAAGAAGCAGCACAGGCTTCACCACAGAGAGATGTCTGGTTAATAAGGCAAGGGTTCCTATGAATACCCCATCCACCCACACTACCTACACATTTACCTCTGTCGCATACACCTTTGCCCACATGGCCATTACCTCCACCACTTTTCAATATGGCGAATACAGTGAAGTTTCCCATTTTAAAGGGCTTGGGAAATGAGGACCCGAACTAGTTCTAGTTCGTTGACAAGGCTATGGGGAAAGCCCAGAACATTACAGATGATCAAATGAAGAAAGCGTTGTTGGTTACTGCTTTACAGGATCGCGTGCTAACATGCTACATCAAGTACTGTACCAATAACCTGACAATTGCACTGGAAGACATTCAGACTGTGTTGAATAAGGAATTCAATAGGCCTAATTCTGAAGCACAATCAATTGTTGGATTCAAGGAATCATGATGAAGTCAAGCGAGACAACCTGGGAGCTAGAACAGAGACTGAAATGTAAGATCTGTGAAACTAACATAAATATTATGGATGGATAGCACAACAATGGTTTGTGGCTTCTCTCTTGCCTCATCTAAGGATTGCTTTATCACAAAAAAATATTTGGACCTAGATGGAAGCCCTGGAGATTGCGATGAGATTGGATGAGACACCAACTTAAGATGTTGCCTTGGGAGTTTAGCAGATTCACGCGGAGTTGCAGAATCATTACCTAGAATTCCAAAGTCTGAAGAAGGATAGAGCGGCTCGAGTAGATGTGCACGAAGAAGTTTGTTGCTTGAAATGTAAGGGTCAGAGGCATGATAAGGATCATTTCCCTATCTTCATGAATTATGTTGTAGGAGGAGGGTCGATGCCTCTGAGACCAGAAGCTCAAGCAGGGCCAAGTACAGGGTCCATGCTGTGGTGTGCTATCTATTAGGTAGCTGGAAAAAATGTTATAGACATTTTTTGCTTGCTATAGAAATTTGTATAGACACCGAAACAACTCTTCTACAAATTTTGCAAATCAGTAGGTCATGATGAGCGCAATTGTCATAGTTACGAGTTAATGATGGAAAGAATGCCCACGTACCAGATGAAAATAGAAACTCAGCCTCTGGATCAAGGCACTGCGGGAGCATGAGGAGGATATTAGGGGTGTGGATGAGGCCGAGGCAGAGGAGGACCTATGAGAGGTTAGGGACAAGTCATTTTCTACAATTGTGGAGTGCCATGACACTGCACGTGAGAATGTATGAACCCGACATGCCTGTCATGACGATACTATACTCAATTTGACCACATGACAAAATACTGCCATGTATTAATAACTAAGATGCGTGAAAAGGGGACGCAACCTCAGGATCCTACCCAAAACCTCCAGATGATGAGGGTTGAACCTCGTGAAGAGGATCCTAATCTGAATATTGTGTTGCATAGTGGAATGACGACTGGGAAGATAAGGGAAAGTAGCCTAGAGAAAGTGAATGGGTCCACAAAGCTCCAGAGAAGGAGGTTGGCTTTGATCTAGAGCACGCAAAAGAAACCTTCATGGAAGCAAAGAAAAGCTTCGTTGAGGCTTCTACCTCAGGAAGTCAAGAAAAGCAGTCTGAAGAAATGGACCCATCCATGCTTACTACCTTTTTAGAGACCTGTATGAATCTTCTATGTGATAGCAAGGCCGTAAAAGGATTACAGGAGTTGATCAATAAATGTGTTGGTAAACAAAATTCTCCTGGGGGACTGTGCGTGGTTAGGAAAATTGGTAAGAATAAGGCAAGAAGAGGGTGTGAGATGAGGCTCACTGCACAAATAGGCGAATATGAAATGGACTATGTTATTCTAGATATTGGGTCAGATGCGAATGTTTTACCTAAGTAGACATGGGAGAGAAAGGGAAGGCTTGTGTTGCAATGGTCTTTGATTCAACTGAGAATGGTGAATCAACAAAACATTATCCCCATGGGAAGATTGCATGGAGTGATAGTAGATATTGAAGGCGTGAATGCGTTGGTGGATTTCCAAGTGATAGAGATTGTCGATGATAGCAATCCCTAGCCCACGCTCCTTGGGATCGATTGGGCTATTGACATGAATGGGGTGATCAGTTTGAAGAAGCGGACGATGTCATTTCAAAGAAAATCACTTTGGGTAGCAGTTCCTTTGGATCCTATAGAAGGATTGTGCTGTATATAACCAGTCCGCGATTATGAAAGTGACAATGATTTGGACTAGAAGTATAAGGTAACGATGTGAGATCAAGGTTGGGTGAATCCGACAGCTAATGGACTTATTTGTAGAATTTCCTGCAAATTCTCTACAAATCTACCTCTGAGATCTATGTAGAAAATATAACTGTAGATTAACTCGATAATACAATATACCAAAGCAAAATACTATAATCTACTTCTAATATCAGACTTGCAAAAGCTTAAAGATCGAGTTGAATCAGAGCTGAACACATATAACCATAATAAGAAGAATCAATACACATGAAACACAGAAAATACTCAAGGGAAAGCCTCAGCTAAAAACCCCACTATATGTATTATCATACAAGGTGGAAATACATCAGAATAATACAAATCCTTAGCTCTCATAGCTAACTAGCTCTCAGCACAATCCTCCTGGATGCTCACAGGCAAACAAGGCTTCTCACAAACCTTCTCCTCTGCCCTCCAAGCCTCGTATTTCCTTGCATAGTTTCTCTTGGGTGATCCTCCTATTACCAAGTGTAAAACTGATCACTCACACACTGCTCTAACACATTGTCAGAACTATGCAATCCTCAAGGAACCTTACCTTGACTGCATGGATGAGTTCCCTTTATAGGAAAACTCATGCAACTAATAGTAACTTGTCCTTGACAATTAGCTCAACTGGGTCTTTTTCTGAATAGACATGCATGAGTCTCTGATGAGAGAATATTCAGTTATCTAGAGTACACTAGTTGGATGCATGCATGCATTAACTGACTGAACTCACAATTAGTTCCTCAAACAGTTTGGAACTAATTTAACTGGACTTAACTGAGTAAACTGAGTTAACTAATGACAAATGAAATATAACTCAATATTATCTCCTTAATTAAGGGATATTCTCCTTAATTTACTTGATAATGCAATATACCAAAGTAAAATACTATAATCTACTTCTACTATCAAACTTGCGGAAGCTTAAAGATCAAGCTGAATTAGAGCTGAACATGTATAACCATAAGAAGAAAAATCAATACACATGAAAAAAAAATACTTAGGGGAAATCCTCAGCTAAAAACCTCACTATCTGTATTATCATACAAGGTGGAAATACATCAGAATAATACAAAGCCTTAGCTCTCATAGCTAACCATCTCTTAGTACAATCCTCCTAGATGCTCACAGGCAAACAAGGCTCCTGACAAACCTTCTCATCTGCCCTCAAAGCCTCCTATTTCCTTGTGCAGTTTCTCCTGGGTGATCCTCCTATTACCAAGTGTAACACTAATCACCCAGACACTGTTCTAACACACTATAAAAACTGCGCAATCCTCAAGGAATCTTACCTTGACTGCATGTATGAGTTTCCTTTATAGGAAAACTCATGCAACTAATAGTTAATAGCTCAACTTAGTATTTCTCTAAATATAAATGCATCAGTTTCTGATGAGAGAATCTTCAGTTATCTGGAGTACACTAGTTGGATGCATGCATGCATTAACTGACTGAACTCACAATTAGTTCCTCAAATAGTTTGGAACTAATTTTACTGGACTCAACTCAGTAAACTGAGTTAACTAATTACAAATCAAATAAGACTCAATCTTATCTCCTTAATTAAGGGATATTCTCCTTAATTTAGGGGATAACTGTTGCATGACTTCACAAAAACTTCTAACTTGAATTTCTCCAACTAATTAACTCAAGATGAATTAATTAATTAATTCCAATCTGCTGGTGAGACTAAATTTGAATTTTAATTCACAATTCTAATTCAAGGAAAAATTAAAGTTGGAATATTCTGGATTCTATTTTTATCATTTCTTGTTGCTATTTTCAACACTCCCTCTCAACAAGAAAGTAATTCAACTTGATCCCGATCATGAACCTTTGGAATGTTATGCATACAAAAATTCTCTCTAGTGTTATTGCTCCAGCAACTCCAAAAAAAACAAAAACATCAAACCTGAATTAGTATCATGCATCTGTCATCAAAGTCTCTGACTGCTATTGCATCTGTTAACTGAAAAAATTTTCACTTCTTTTGACTCAGCCTTTCTGCACTATTGTCAATCCTTCTCTATGCTCTTGAGTATCTCATTGCTCTAGCCTCTGTCACTTTGATCTCTGAATGCATCAAGCCTACTGATTTCTCTTGCTACTATGTACTTTGCGCTCCCGTAGGAAGGTATGATCCATGAGATAAAACCTCTCAATGGACCCTGCCCAATTTCAACCTTCTTGGGACTATCACTTCACATCATCCCACCTCACACCTAGAGGTATGGCTACATGTGATCCCTCTACTGACTCTAATTGTGGCTCCTCCACAATTTTCTGACACTACTTCTCGGACTACATGTTGAGAGGTAATTTTCTCTCCCTCTCAACCACCAAGTCTCTAACATTTCTCTTGCTCCTCAAGGCTTTGCATGCATCTTGAACCTCAAGAGCATACAAGTTCTTGAATCGTGAACTGATCTGTTTCACCTGTCTCGTGGTGATGTGTCTAAGGAAAACCTTTCCCTTACTGAAGACAACAATGTAGCCTTTGTCCTCTAACATCGTGACCAATACCAAGTTCTTCTTCAGTCCAAGCACATACTTCACATCTGTCAAGGTGATAGAAGCTCCATGCTCCCTCTGAAAAGCAACTATTCCCACTCCTGAAACACTAAACCTTTCATCATCACCCATCTCTATGCACATCTTGAGGTCTTTCTCCTCCAAGGCATTAAATATCCTTTTATCTTCGATCATGTGGAATGAGGCTCCATTGTCAAGATACCAACCACAACCCATCATCGATGACACCATGCATGCAATGATGGTGAAGTCCATTTCTAACTTAGAGGCTAATGCCTCACCTTTTGATCCTTCTAAGGATCCCTTCTTGGACTTCATCAATGGGAAATTAGTCGCATAATGACCCATCTCGTGACAATTAAAGCATCTCACTTTAGACTTGTCACCCATATTCTCTCCATGAGAAGAATTCGATTTGGAATGAGAATCCTTCTCCTTCCCTTTCCTTACCTTAATTGATAAGGGCATATTTTCTTCATCATCATCCTTGGATGAAGAACCATCTCATGTGCTCCTCTTGATCTCCTCCTGCATGAGATCTGACCACAGTCGTTCCCAATCCGGTAGTTTATCCCTTCCATTTACATAGTCCTGGTATCTATTCCAGCTCTTTGGAAGGCCAAGGAGAGCAAGGCTCACCATATCATCATCGATAGTAGTTATTCCCACACTGCTAAGTTCATATCTGTGCAAATAGTATCGCTGTTCTCCATCTTGATTCTACGAAGCTTGTCCTTGAGCGCCAATTTCCTCTGGTCACTACTGTTCTGGTAGAGATCCTTCAATGTCTTCCATATTGAATATGGAGTATCCTTCCCATGGAGACTCAAGTCAATATGGTCTCAAACTCCCTCAAGGATTATCTATCTCACCCTCGCCACACACTTCTTCCATTCAGCCAACTCTTGTGCATTAGTTGACCCTGGCTTTGGGATTTCTCGATCAATGAAACCCTTCAAAATGTTGTTTTCTAATACAACCTCCATGCGATCTTTCCATGCTATGTAATTCGAGATGTCGTCGAAGGCATACTCGAGTCTCAAGCCATAGAACACCATTGACCAACCTTGAAGTATGAGATGAATTTGATTTGTAGCTGCAACCCCAAACTTCAAAATTCGAATTCCCTTCCCTGTATATTGTTCACTGCTCCGATAAACTCAACTCTGATACCATGTAGAAATTTTACAAATTCTCTACAAATCTACCTCTGAGATCTATGTAGAAAATCTAACTGTAGATTAACTTGATAATGCAATATACCAAAGTAAAATACTATAATCTACTTCTACTATAAAACTTGCAGAAGCTTAAAGATCAAGTTGAATCAGAGCTGAACATGTATAACCATAAGAAGAAGAATCAATACACATGAAACAAAGAAAATACTTAGGGGAAAGCCTCAGCTAAAAACCTCACTATCTGTATTATCATACAAGTTGGAAATACATTAGAATAATACAAAGCCTTAGCTCTCATAGCTAACCATCTCTCAGTACAATCCTCCTAGATGCTCACAGCCAAACAAGGCTTCTCACAAACCTTCTCATCTACCCTCAAAGCCTCTTATTTCCTTGTGCAGTTTCTCTTGGGTGATCCTCCTGTTACCAAGTGTAACACTAATCACCCACAAACTGCTCTAACACACTGTCAGAACTGTGCAATCCTCAAGGAACTTTACCTTGACTGCATGGATGAGTTTCCTTTATAGGAAAACTCATGCAACTAATAGTAACCTATCCTTGACTGTAATGCCCCACTTAAATATTATCTTACAAATTTTGTTAATATTTACATTATCTTGAAAATATTGAAAAATATTGGTCTAATATAGAATTCATGATTTCCATTATTCAAATTCCCCACTTACCTTCTCAAATTGAATATTGGGTAGGATATGGTCTCCTTCCATTATTTCATAATATATGTATTCATTTCACATTACCCAATGTACCCTCACATTCATTAAGGAGAAGACATGGTCCCCTCCATGTAATTACATCACATTACCCAATGTACCCTCACATTCATTAAGGAGAAGACATGGTCCCCTCCATGTAATTACATCTCACATTCCCCAATGTACCTTCACATTTACTTGGGAGAAGACATAGTCCTCTCCATATTATCATCAATATATATATATATATTGTTTTCACATTCCCAAATGTACCTTTCAGATTTACTTGGGAGAAGACATGATCCTTCCCATTAAATTCTCAATTTTATATTCATCTCACATTTCCAAATGTACTCCTAGCTTACTTGGGAGAAGAGAAGTCAACTATAGGGATGGGTGAGAAGTGAATGACATTAATGAGAGGTGGTTGAGATGGAGAAGGGAAGGAGGGTATAAAAAGGGAAGGGGGAAGGGAGAAAAAGGGGGACTTTTTGGGAGGTTTTGCTTATGATTGGGGGGTTGGTTGTGATTGTTTGGACTTGTTATGATTTTGGGGAAACCTTGGAAACCTATGGAGGTTTCTTGGGTTTGATAGGACGAAAGTATTGTTATCTGGTTTTGCACATTCTTCTTGAAGACACACTATATCTGGTTGGACTTGGGCACGGAGGGCTAGGGAACCTGTGGAGGTTTCCTGGGCTAGGAATTTGTTTCCTAGTTGGCTAGGAGGTAAATCCGGTTGGGTCGGTGAGAAGGAGCGTTCAGCTAGAGCTATACGACAAAGGTATCATCATCAACCACCGGAACAGGTATTTTTCCATGAACTACCCTTGTTAAGTTGATATTAATGAAATTATCATCTTAATTTATGTTGCTTATGATAAAATGATAAGATGTTAAATGTTTAAAACTTTGGGAGAAGGTCAGCAAGCTCCTTTTATTTCTTGCAAATAAACAGTAAAATAGATTTGTTAGTGTATAATGGATTGAGGCTCTAATAATAGGAATCAGGTTCTTACACATGGTATCAGAGCCAAGTTCAAAATCTAGACTCAAAGCCCACTAAACCCCAAATATCGCTAGAAGGAGGGCTTGAACCTCTGACCTTGTAGCTGTTAAGCTGTTGTGGTTAACACCTTTGGCATTGTCTTTTGAGCTGAAACAGAAAATGCTAGCTTTCCACCCACTTTGGTAGCTATGTTTCGAGAGGATTACCATGGTTTCCATGTTGTCAAAATTCTCACTGGGATTGTAACTAGCGCAACAGTTCCAATCCTTCCAAAAACAAAATATATAATCAGTTGGTTTCTGGTTTCATAAGATTGAAACAGAAAGTGTTAGCTTTCCGCCCACTTTGGTAGCTATGTTCGGAGAGGATTACCATGATTTCCATGTTGTCAAAACTCTCACTGTCTTCTAATAAAGTCAATGTAACATTCGATGCTTCAACTCAAAATCAGAATTAACACCACAGCCAGCGCTCTCAAAGCCAAAGCAGCGAACGCTGATAACAACAGAGTGAGAACTGTGTGCGAGCAGGGTCAACTTGAAAAATGCATGCATTCTTTACATTCATTGGACCGGTTCTCAAACTCTTCCACATATGCATGTCTGCTTGAGGAATGCATTCAGAAGAAAAATCTCTCAAAAGGAAGATTAGTTCATGCCCATATGAATAGTAAAACTAGATATCTCTGTCCTAAACATCCCTTTTAAACATGTATTACAAATGCGGAAGCATAGACGATGCATGCAATGTGTTTGAAAAAATTCCGCAACGAAATACAGTGTCATGGACTACGCTGATTGCAGCTTATGCCAGGGATGGTGATGCCGAAGAGGCTTTGCAGTTGTTTTATGAAATGCAAAGAGCAGGCATCAAACCAAATCAGTTCACCTTCACCAACGTTATTGCGGTATGCACAAACTTGGGCACTCTTATGGATATCCACAAGGAAGTAATCAGTCACGGGTTTCAGTCCCATGTTTTTGTGGGGAGTAGCCTCATTAAATGTGTTCATAGAGGAGTGCATTGAATATAATCCAAGGTCCTGATGCTATTACTGTGTTCTGAGCAAATATAGTAACAATAGTATGCTCTTAGGTATTGAATTGCTGAATGAACCTCTAGCAACAAATGTTCTTGTGGATGTTTTGGCTTCCTATTTTTCAAACGGCTATCAAACCGTGCCGAAATATTCTGCCACAACATATGTTATCATGTGCCAGAGGATTTGAAATGTTGATCCACATGAGCTGTGTCAAATAAATGATGCATTTTCAAATATAGTTGTCGATGTTCACTACTATAATCTTCTTTTTGATGATTATTTTAATAACAAGACTGTGCATACTACATGCGCACAGGTCTTTGTGGTTATGGGAGGCATTGTCATTTCAACCATCCCCCAAACGAAAAACAGGTACACGTTTCATCAATTCTCCTAAACACCCATAGCGCAGTTATTGTTATGGCGAGTAGATAATTGTTTTATGTTAGAAGCTTAAATAATAAAGCATGAATTTGTCAGAACTTCTAACATCCAATTGGCTTAGTCCAGGGGTTAGTGGGTCTGATTGCAGGCTAGAACAGAGAATCCTACTGCTTGTAGCACTGCGGGCAGGGTTCGCATTGAATCCATGTGATATCGCTGCCTGTGTCTATGAGCAAAAACATTCCAGAAGAAGGGGTGTCGAATACCACTCTCACAATATAATTCCCTGTGCCAATCATCTTGCCTGAGGCAACCCAGCTCTCCAGATCCTCATAGGAACCCACAGCTGAAGCATTCTCATGAGCTACATCGCTTTGAAGAATCCGAAGAGCCAAGACAGGCCATGGGACATTGGCAGGCCTAATTGGAGAACAGGATCCATAAATATGATGTATTGGCAATCTCAAATTGTTCTCATATAGGTCAAAAGTTGGATTTTTACCAACAGGACAGGGATCAGTCAGGCTTTTCCATTGCAAAGATTCCAGACTTGTGAGTGCAAAGCCATTGCTATGATCCCCTTTTGCTAATTTCAGATAAGCCAACAAACACAAAGCAAAAATGCCTACATTCTTATGTCCTGTAACTTTTTTGCCTTCCATAGCTAGCATATAGCTCTGAGAACTTCAACTTGTCGATGTCTATTCTGGCATACAGGTATCGGAATTTCAACTTGTCAAGATCTGTGCTTCACAGTGTTTCTTCCACTATTCCTTCTCGAATTATGCATTTCGGAGAGGCAGCCATACTGGGCTACGATGTGCAATTCACGCCACTTGTGGCCCAGATCCAGCCCTTCTCAGTATTTTTTGAGCATGACAGGCATCAATGTGGGCGATGAGTTTCTTCCCATTTCTGCTACTGTCATGGTCGATTCAGGCACTATTATTTCTCGGTTTGAGCAATCTGCATATGGGATATTGAGGGATGCATTTACCCAAAACCTGCTCTGTATATGGACAAGAAAGATACGAGTAAATGATCAATGATTCATTGAATCCCTTCCATAGTATATGTGATCTGGCCTGGTTTGGTAGGTCTTCCTTGGCCACCAAGGATATAGAAGGTTCACCTTTGTGTATCCTTGAAGCAAATTTGCCTTATTGAGCTTGAACTCTGGCTGGCTTTGAATCAGTTTAAGGCATCTCTTATTTTGGATGAGCTCTGCCTTGTTTTCTGCTACTATATTAAGTGGTGTTAGCATCACATGATGCATAGTCTCTTATATGGTCAGTCTATTCAAATTTTGAGCAGATTTTAGTTGTGTCAGATAAGAGAGTTCAACATAATTGATTTACTTTCTTCTGATAACAAACAGGCCTGGTATGGTCTATCCCAGTATCATCAATTTGTCTATGCTTTGCTAGATTGGATTAGTAACACCCCTCCACGTTTTCAGTTTGTATCTGCCAAAAGACATAATCTGTTGCATTCACCGCAAAAATGTTGTGTCATTGATGTAATGAAAGAAACAGTTCCCAAAAATCCATCTATCTTAAAGTTCTTTACTGTGCCAGATGAATGATCTTGAAGTCGTTGGAGACCATTGTAGTGTTTTACAATTGTGTCAATCATCTTAGCATAAGGAACAAGCTTCTCAACATTCCACACATTGCCATAATAAGGCATGAACTCGATGAATCGCACAATAATCGGCTTTTCCCCTTGTCATTTCTACAAAGTCACAAATCTCATCATCATTTAGCCCGTGCATCGTGTTAACTCCCAGGTTGTTCCCTATGACTCCCAAGGGAATACGGCCGGGGTAACCACTAACCAATCTTTGGATTACAGCTTCTAGCCCAGCTGTAATCAGAGAGGGCTCTCTCTATAAGGTTTGTCTTTGTTCTGTGGTGATATTAGGCTAGTTATGAAGAAAAGGTTTTTTGTTTATGTTTGGTTGGAAGGATGTCTTTCTGTGCTTAAAGTGGAGATCTGTCGATGAAGTTAGTCCATTGGGCAATGGAGTCTGTGGCTGTTGGTTTCTTGAAATCTTGAGTTTTGAGCAGCTGGAATTACAGGGCCATTTAGATACTTCATGAAACAAACTTGAA